>DWFO01000832.1:0-18048 GCA_018246595.1 Mimoniades nurscia nurscia
TGTAGTGTTCGACCCGGGAATCGAACCCGGGACCTCCCGATCGGCAGTCGCACTCGCAACAAACACGACCAACGAGGTTTTATATTATTTATATTCCCTGGCAAATCACTGTTTCTTGTATGTATCTGTAAGTATTATTTTATTTGAGCCCACAACTAAAAATATTATATGGACGTTTAAAAATATTTTTTTAATTACTAGTATACCTAAATGATTTAAAGATTCCATAAGTCCAATTGATTGCCGGATCTTTGTACTTTCATCCCACGAATTTACATTAATTTGTTAACTCTTTTCCAGTGTTGTATTTAACATGCGATTTATCCTCTTTTACGTCAAAAGTTGCGGTGGCATTAATTCTCTGAACTGTGTCAGAATGGAATTTTATTATGAGTGTTATTCACTTAAAGTTTTTCCTAAAATAGATAAACAAATGAACAGTTTTTTCCGGGATCTAAGTAGTGACAATTTAACGAACTGGGAACAAAGAAACAAGTCAAGATAAATTATAATTGATAGAGCCCGCGACGACGGTATCAACGTCATAATTTGAAAGGAAAATTTTTCATCACCCCGAAGCGTCGTCGTGCCAAATTGAATTGAGAGCCACGATTATCCAGACGCGACTCCGTTCACACCCTCCAACTTTATATTTCTAGAAAATTATTTGCAATGGACGCGGATAGTATAAACATATCTCTTCCGATCAAAGCTACAATGTTTTCGGGAAAAGTTAATTGTCGGATAGAATCATAACATAACATCACGTCTTTTTTTCCCCGAAGGGATAGGCAGAGGAATATAATATAGTCTCACCATGAAGCAGGGGTGACATTATTTCCAGACACTGGACACAAATCCAGACATCGGACACTAATCCAGATTCCGTGCTGCGGATAGAATACTCCTTGCAAAAATCATTATTGTGATAAATGATCTAGTTATTCTCACAAAATGGACAAGGAGAGTTTATTGAATAGAATAATACCTTGAAAATGAACTTTTGTGTAAAAAATGAACAAGGAGACCTTTATTTACTTTGAATTTAGGCGGGAAATTCAATAAAGGATCAAAATAAAATTATTTTACGACCGATGAATTTTGAACGAATTTTCTATGTATTCGTTCTTTCACAGATTTTCCATTAGAAATATTTGAACTTTTTGCGTATTTACTAAGTGTTATTGATCATTTCATACATAGGTACTCGTATTTGTCCTTAAATGATACATGGGCGGTTTTGTGAATTTTTAATACAATAGACATTAAAATGTAAAACTACACGTACTTAAATACTTATATAAATTTATTCATTAGTTATTTAACTTAGTTTTCGAGCTATATAAATAAGTGCGTTAATAGTTCGAGAAAAAAAAATTATATGTCACATATTATATTACATAGTCGTAATTGTGTTAATATTTAATGCTGTTTATATCGACCGGTGTAACTCTGCGTGGCTGTCATCATCCACTTCTGAGTCGTGTATGAAGTGGACCCTCATGTCCCGGCCCGCATTAGGCGGCCTCTAGACGAGAACGAGGGTCCACGAATTGCCGACGTTTATGCGCATAGCCAATCCTCTATATGTAATTTACTTAGTTGTAACTGAGGGTAGAGAGAGAATTTTTTGTACAGCAATGTTTTTTTTTCTGGAATTTGGTCTTTAAATTATTCGATTACTAGTCGATATTTTTATCATGCTGTTGATAGTGAAAACTGTTATTATCAGTGTTACTGTTATTATTTCTCCGCTTGCTTAAATTTAGTTAATTTTATGAACGTTGAAAGTGCGTAGGAAAGTAACTAGAAAATAAGTAGGAAGGTGCTCATATTGCCGATGGCACATCCTTAAATTTAAAATCATAATTGTCGTTAGCTACGCTATGGGTCACATCTTGATGTGGTAGTTCAACAGCTGCGGGGTACCAAAAAAAGAGAATCCGAACGAACGGCCATTCCAAATCTCAATAGAAAGTAACCCTCGGGTGGGGATTGTAAAAAACATTGTCGTGTCTTTATTTTTTGTTAGCGTCTAACGTGCCCGGGAATTTTACCTGAGACCAGATAAATATTTATGTCGTTATAAGAAACGCGGGTGAAGGATGGAGCGCTAAGTCGCATCATAATAATATTCAACGCGCACACAACACTGTAGTGTTTTATAAAAATGAAGTTTTGTATTCCGAGTTTGCTTGACCCATTTTCTAAGACCGCCTTATATAAATCGTCTGCTTCTATTCTATTATCCAAGGACGTTGCGAAAACAAAAGCTTATAAAGATATTATATAAGAAATATTTTCTTATTCGTTTTCTAACACTTCTAATATTATCGAATATCAAAGAGGGGAACTGTTTGTTTACTGATATTGATACGCATAAGTAAAAAGAAATGTATGACTTTGCTAAATTATCTGTCGGCATCGGGAACACGAAGTGAGCAGCCAACGAATATTCCCATTCATCGTAGAATATATCCCATAACAAATTCAAGAGCATCACACACGGATCTCTATGTAAATCAACGGGAATGAATAAACAATCAGCGAGACTTCGATCCAACAAAGTTTTCTTGAAGAAAAGAAGAGAAATCTTTTGACGGGCGGAAGTATGGAGCGTTAATTAAGATTTACATATAATAAGATAGCCAGGTTGTGTTCTTTTCACAGAGTAACATAATTGTGATACATTGCATTATCATCAATGAGTAGGTAGGTAGGTAACTTGAGTACATCATCATTAATAAAAATTGTAAACCAATCCGAATGTAAACATTGCGGAAAAGTTAATTCGACGTTTCAATCAAGTACAGAAAGAATCCTGTATCCAACAGATACTAATAGATTGCAGCTAATCTAGGGCAGATTTTTAAAGTGTACAATCTACTTTTAAGCAATTTTGTATTCTATTGGTGGCATTAATTATCTCTGTACAAATAGCCAAAGATCTAAAAGTAAGCTAATTTTAATATGTCCTTGTTAATTTTAAAATGCTTTGATTCAATAATGTCTATGTGCGAATGACAACAAAACCAAAATAACTGTAGTTAGTGTCAACGCAACAGACGGTGCGTTTTTTATGACGTACAGCTGAGTGTACAACGTGACCAGTAATATGGAGTGCGGCGAACGGGGAGGCTATCGTCACGCGTGTAAACATCCTGTGACTAATTTTGCTCGAGCCCATGCGGCGCTGAGAGTGAACAGATGTGCCGCCACCTTTATCTATTGTTTAGAAACATTCACCGTTAGAACTAAGCATTGTCGTCAGCGTGGTTGTTTACCAACTAATATGTGGACATGCTTGTATTGTGTCTGAGGATGATGCGTATAGCGGCCAAGTTCAGCCCTCAAGGACATTTGCGAAAGCTTAATGATAGGACGAATGCACTGATGTTGCTTATAACAAATAGGTAACAATGAATTGACGTCGGACTATATAGAGCTTTAGCTAAAAGGTGATGGTCGAGTACGCAGGTAGATTAACACCGAGCATCACGTATATGTGTTTAAAAGTACTACTTATAGTTATTCCAAAGTTAACTACATATTTTAATAGCTCTCGTATAGAATCAAAATATAATTAGTAACTACATCTAATTCAATTGGCCATAACTTTTCTATAATAAATATCAACGAAATTTAACTTAGACCTACTTAAAAAATCATGAATAACATTACATTGTTTTATTTAGATAAGAATAATGAATGAACAGTATGAAAAATACTGACATAATTAAGTTTTCCGTTAGTTTTCGTTTTAAAAACAACTTTATATAGCCGGTACTGTCCTTAACAGGATATTTGAAGAAACGCACAAGATACAGAAAAAATGTGTGCATGATTGTTAGTTTCTAAAAAATACTGCGATCAATAAACGTCAGCTATGTATACTTTACTTATTTCCATCGTTTAACGCGTATTCCAGGGCGTGCGAAATCTATCACGTATTTTTAGATCTCACGCTACGCTGTCACAGTGAACAAATGTACTGGAACTAGGCGAGTCTATTGCGCTCGGAACATATTTCACCACGTCATTGGTCCATCTCATTCGAGAGTAGACAATCCGTAAGCAATGTCGCATGCCGCGCTGATTTATATTATGTACTCGGTCAGCAGCGCAGCTGCTCTTGCCTCAATTGCAATGTGTCAGTAAAAACAATTCTACAGAACCAACCCTTTGATCACATTATGAGAGAATTTATTTATTTCAATGACTTCTTTTTTTAATTTTATTTAAGTAGAATCTCAGTCTTCTATGAATAGGTTAGAGCAAAAGGAATTCTTCCATATTATATTTCAGTACAATTTTGATGTTTTATCCTAGCGATGATAGCAGATATCACATTACCTTCAAATTTAAATAACTATCGTCGTATTGTTAGGCTGCTTGACGTACCGGCGTCGGTTAACTTAGGATAAATAAATTCAGTAATCTGTTTAGTTAATAATCTACATATCTAACAATTCACATCAAAGCAAGTTTTTAGTAAATCTTCCATATCAAAAGTACACTACAGTAAACCTCATTAGGAAAACATGTATATCAGTGTTCTCAAACATACCGAGCTATGGTATAAACAGGCATATGGTCACTTATCATTTAATGCTTTAAAATGATCCTGCATTTAATAAAATTTACTCCTAAAATTCTACTGTTTTATGTCCTTGAAGTCTATTTGTTTTTTCAGGATCTCCACTCGACATTATTAGTGGGGATGTTAACTTCATTTTGCAGAGACCGTCGCGTCGCTATTCGGACAGATTTCGGGCTTTCGGGTTGTTTTCTGAACCCTTCAGCTCGTTCAAAGTTTCTTTGCCTGTTTGCTCTAAGAGGACTGTTAGTTCAACTGCCAGATAAAAATTCGATTTATTTTTAGTGTCCGCAGTACAAAGAGTACAAAAAGCGGAGTTCGTTTGCCAGTAGAGCCACAGTGTTCAAAAGTTTCCTAAATTTGCAGGTTTTGACGTATGTCACGCCTCACACGCTCCATGGCGTATTTTAGGCGGGACTCAATAAAACACGACGCGGTGCGAATATGTCATTGTATTTATTTCATACAGTTTAGATTTTGGTATCTCATCTTGCATCCGTTCTCAATTTTGATCTTTTCAAAATAAATATGTAAATAATTAGTGTAAAAATTAAAAGCTGATTACGTAATAATTATGCTTCGAAAATTACGAAACAAGACAATATTCTTGTCTGATATTCTAGTTCACAAACTATTGAATATTTGTATTTAATAATTAGACAACTTACATATACATTGTAATTTAATACCTACGTGTTCATGTTCACAGGATAGCCTTGGTCATATACGAGTACCACCTTATTGTAAAGTATATATTTATACTACATAATATATGTGCATACTGTGCATAGTATAGTTTATTACATTAGTACATAGTTATTAAATAAGAAGACAAGTAAACGAATGTAAATAGATAATATAGACGTTGAATTATTTAAAGGAGATAATAAATCGACTGTTTTCACTAAAACTGGAATGCACACTGATACTATCGGTAAAAGTATTCAACTTAAATGTCGGAACAGAATATCTGTGACATGAGTGTCATTTTAATAAAATAGATCGTCAAATCCATAATCATTGTTAGATAATGACGACGTCAAAAGGGATTAGACCAGCGGGAGTTTTGTCTAAATAGCGTTACAAAGCGCTCGCACGGCCCGTCTGTGCGAGCGTGTAAGCTATCATTTTTCACATCCTAATCCGAAGACAGGCTCGTCAAAGGGACCGCTTATCGCGGCCTCCAATTTATTTCCTTGGGATTTCAACGTGATATTGTCATAGACATATCACTGTATGTACGCACACATATCCCTGATCGCCGATAAACAAGTAAATAAGATCTTATTTTTCCATGTGCGACTTGAAATGTTTTTTTTGTATCTGTGCCATCAACGCGCGGGGGTTGGAGGTGATTCGTACACCTAATCTAATTCGGCTCGTATTTATTTTCCCATTTGTACCCAGAAACGTAATACGCAGGTAAATACCTTTATATTGTAATCTGCAATAAAAATATACGATTGCTTATAATTCTATTATAAATCTATATTGAATAACGATTTGTTTTATACATATTTAATTACAGTTTTGCAACATACTTGTTGGAGATGTGTCGGAGATAATAGACAGGTAATTAAATAATAGATTGACTTCAACAATTATATCTCAATAGTTCAAATATCATTTAATCAAACTGGTCAAAGTAAAACTACCACCGTTTCGGAAAATGATTCGCTATGGAGAAGAAACGGCGAAAGAAACTCCATAGGTGCGCTACTGCGTCATTTAAATTAAGTCTGATGAGGTGGCCCTGCTGTTGGTGCCGTAGCCAGCGCTTGTCTTTTCTTTTCACGCTAGTCTCATGACGTCTTTTATTCTTCCTTTTATAAACGTCATAGTCACTGGACAGTCACAAATTATTGTGCCAGTGCTATCTCGCCGACATATACAATTTGTTACTATTGTTATTATTTGGATGGAACGAAGTCGGGTTAATAGAGGCCAATATCCACTGAAACTTGCATAGCTCTATTATGGCTAGCCCTTACAATTAACACTGTTCTCAGGACCTTCGGTTAGCAGGAAAAGTGTAATGACCACGAGTGGCAGTTTTGACGTCATAAATTGTCATTATATGGCTCCCTAGTAAACCACTAGCAGTACATTCGCAAATTAATTTTATGGAAGTTACCTTTATTACAGCTCTGAATTTACAAGCTATATCCAATGAAATTACTTGTATTTCCGGTAAAGTGAATACCTACCTATTTTGATTGTTGTGTTTTTGTCTGACAAAAAAGAGGGTAAATGAATGCTAAGATCAAACTAAGGTATCAAAACCGAGACGATTCCATGAGTTAATACATTTAGCTATTATTACCGACAACATAAAGCGATACCATTAATATACCTGCATATACTTTAGTACATATGTATGTGTAATAAACCGTACCAAGTATTGTACACAGATGGCCTGTTTAGTTAATGTCGAAGTTGCAGGACACAAACTAAAAACCAACATATAACCATTGGGAATGAGCCAAAAAGATTTACGAAGTTATATAGTTAAAACTGTATATTTGTTACAACCTAAGTAAGCTTATACAGCTACATAGCATTGTTCAATAATTATGCTCAGATATTGTTTGGTTTAGTAATTATACCTAAATACTATCAGGTATATTAAACGTAACATCACGCCTCTAATCCCCGAAGGGACAGGCAAATGAGTGTAGTACAGTTCCACGCTTCACCAGTTACATTCAACTTCTTCTATGGAATATGAGGTGAATATTGCCATGCACTGAACAGAAATCCTGATTATGTAAATTAGAAAAACCTAGTAGTGCTCCACCCGGGATTTGAACCCATGACCTCCCGATCGGCAGTCGCGCTTGCAACCAACACGACCAACGAGGCAATCAATTAATTAGGCAGACACTTAATCAGTATTAATGACTTATACTGATTGAAACAACTGACACATTATATTTACCAAATTTGTATTACTATCAGAAGGATTAATGTACTATTTTAAATTGAGATCGTTGCCTGTATCCTGTACATATGGATCGGCGACCGTGGCCTTCAGAGAAACGCACATTGTTCTACTAAGTTTATTGAGACTCATTATTTGGACGACGCTACCGACACGTGTCCTTGGAAACTTAGACTTTTCTTAGACATTGCTCCAATTTTCCTCATACGTTTGATTATTAGTCGTCAGTTTCCCTCATTAAAGCAAGCACCTCATAAACATATCTCACAGTAAAGCATTTATTTCTCTCGTTTTGTGATTTATTAATGTAGTAATCAATTATAATTGATAAATAAAGATTATACATATATAATTATTTATAAACTGATTGTGACTGACGTTAATTTTAAAATTAATAAATATTTATTTATTAACAAGATCGTGTGAAAATTTGCTGTTAAATAAAACTGAAATTAAATTTCGACCGCGCTTTATTCAATTAATTTTAAACGTTAGGTGAATTTACTAGTGCATTCACCGGGTGGTAAGCAATTATATACAAATTATTGAATAGTTTGTATGCAGCTTTATAAATTGTATACATACATACAACGGGTACAACGCATGACGTTTTATCTTTTAGTTTAATGAGCATTCGTTACTTTGCCTATAAATTAATAATGAAATTTCTTAAAAGTTCCGTCCTACCTTTCCACACTTCTACAATCGGCATCAGCAACATTCTTCGTGACCAAAAGTGGAAACGGCTCTGTCTCATAGATTTTTAAACCTCTTTTTTGAAACCTATCTATCTCTTATTTTTCATATGCACAAATAAACTATTGCTCGTTAGATTATCTCGGTATATTTGTATTATGACAACTTAAAATTGAAACAAGTATACGGCCACTGTATATCGTCTCCCTACAAATCGCCAACGACCCAAAGCGTTTTCAAAGTTTTGTATTGCCATCTATAAATGCCAGATTACCTTAAGTTGTATTTATCCATATTTATTAGGTAATTTTATATTTATTACACAATTTTTAACACATGTACTACGGCTTTCCAATAACTTTTCGACCTTTTGAACTTTTCGATTCATTTTCGTCCACAAAATTTATCTTGAGTTTTCCCAATTGCAAGAGCGAGAAAAATTTCCAGCAGCATATTTTTTTAATTCACTTCAAAAGTTATAATTTAAAAAATTAGAAAATGATATTCATTGTTTATTTTACGATGACACAGAAAATCACAAATATAAGCAAAAGAACTAGGGAAGTTTTATTTTCATCCGCCATCCACTATTTTCGGCCATTATCTGAACGGTGTGCTAAATAAAATAAAAATAAAAGCTTTAACCTAAATACGCGGGAAACGGTGCACCCATAGATTTCATGTTATCTGTCGCAATATGGCGGCCATGGATGTTACCCAGGTGTGTGGAGATTGGCAGAATTTGTATTTAAACGCATTGTGAAACATTTTTTCGGGAATTCTCGCTATCATTCTTTTATCTTTTCAATGATAAATCTAAACGCTCGAAACCTTGACGCTTGAATCATTCGTAATTCTGATGTTATCGTACACTGCGAACGATCTATAAAGTTAAACAACGGTAGGAACTTCCACACAAAATCCTACTAAAATTTCCGTACTTCCGAAGGCCAATTACCCACTAATCCGTATCTACTGCTCTCCGCACTGAAGCAGAGTGCTGGAATGTTCTAGGCCTTCCGTGGTTATAAGCGATTCTCCTAGCCCATAATGAAAGATAATAGGGTTGGGCCTCCTTCTGAGTCATCAATTGCTATAGCTATATTGACTGTGATAAACATAATATTACATTCGGCTTTACAATAATATAAAATATATTTTAATTATAACGGAAACAGTTGGTGAATTGTACCTGTACATAAAAAAAACTTTCTGATTTGATTACTATTTTGTACAATGTACCTGACTTATTATATTACTTGACCCGGGTTGAGCAGTTGCCGTTATTCTTGCAAATAACATGACTGACGAGACAGACATTATAAATGAAAATAATAGTACTGATATAAATACAATTTGTAACCATTTCATACATATTTAACGTAATTTCCGTTCCTAAGCTAATACACGTACGTCGGTGCTGGTACTGTGATTTATCTCGCCGACAGATAAAAGCAGAATAACGTAAACGCTTACCACACTCGCGATCCACTGCAAGGTAATAAACCCATTAATCACTGTAAGACGTAAATATTCCGATTCCAATCTAGCAGATATAAAAAAAAATTACTGACCCACTAGCAAACGTCCGTTGTTCGTTGTGGAACTTTTTGTACACGAGGATGGATGTATTCTTGATATGGGCACAAACATATGCTGATCGTCATCATCAACCTGTTGCAATCTAATACTGGATATAGTTGTGTTTTAACGGGTTTTTCCCATAACCCTTACGCTAGGCATGTGGTTGAGGATTACAAATGGTGAAATTATAGTATTTTTTTTGTAATTATCTGCCTGGCTGTTACGTGGCTGCGTTCGACAGAATCCCTAAATAGGACGTAACATCACGCCTGTAATCCCCGAAGAGACATGCAGAGGAGTCTAGAATACTCCCACGTTTCACCACTTACGTTTGCATCCCACTATGGATAGTTTCATTATTAATGTCAATATTTAAAAGTAATAGAATTTATTGAGTTGACGTGACATGCAAATATAACAAACAGACAGAGGGACATTATATTTATGAAATTCATTCTACAAGTAGCAAACAGTTGCAATATGTTTTATTTTTGCTAAACATAACAGCAACTGTAAAGTGAAGTCAATTTTCGAAAAACAAAAACACATATTGCGATACTCCATTTCTCGGTTCTAGTAACGATATGTGTTGTTTGTTTATACTCAGTGTGTGTATAATCCTCTTTAATTTCTATTATTGGCTAATACGCGGTGGAACTTTTCGTAGAATTGAAATAAAATACAAAATATTAGATTATTGAACACAAAGCTTGAATTGGAAACTAAAATCTATGCTGCACAGAATAGAGATCAAAATCTAGTTTTAGGTTCATTGTGTATTCGTGCCATTGCTATTTCTGCACGGATCAAAGCAATCGGCAAAACAAAACTACACCTTGGTCAAAAGCTGGAGAATCGTTGACTATTAGGTATACGTTATTATTCCGGCTAGCGACTTGCCGCTGATTTTAGCGCGGTGGCAAAATACCGGTATATTACGCCACTAGAAGTATTTGTGAAGAAACGCAATCTGCTTGGTGTATTGGCTCCCAAATCGGTCAGCTGTGCAGGGCGTGTCGTTTTGTTATGAGCTGCCTACTTCTATAGATTCTTGGACGCCTGTTCTGAGTACTTCAAAGTTTCCTTTTTATTTGTTAACTATTGTGTTTAGAGGTAGGAAGAGGAATGTAGAATACTCGCACGATTCACCGGTTACTTTTAAGTCCCACGATGGAATAGGTGGTGAGCCTATTGCCATATAAGGCACATATGTATATCCAGACTCCGAGCAACTACTAGAAAATCTTTATTAGAAAAGTAGCTGAAGCATGAACTACCTTTATTGATATATTTGTACATATAATAACGAACGTTATTTTGTACATAGTAATCTATATTTGTTACATTTTGATTCAATTTCAAATATGTAAATCCAAATTAAGGCAATCCAAATTCATTGTAACATTGTATGAATTTACACATTAATATGAGCAATTAATATGGTAATGGAATTCATTTCACATGTCTGATATAATTTATATCTTTATAATGTAAATCAGGTTTAATTAGGATGCAACTGTTTTTACATCCTTCAGTCAGTAACGCAGCTCTCCTAGAACCGGGAGATATTTAGAAGATACATATTCTACTAATGCGAATTGGCAAACATTAATAAATTATAGTCGTCTGTTTAAAAATGACAATCTTCGCACGATTTAACATAATGTTACCCAATGATGACAATTATGACCTAATACATTTACGAACCTTGTAAAGCATGGAAATTCTACTTAAAAGAATTTACAAATAGTTACCTACAGAAGGTCAAGCTAGCCACCAACCAGTGTTGTTTAAGGTGAAGCGATCTTTTGTGATCTGTCACAGTATTAGGACAAGAAGGGTTCACAAGAGATCAACTCACGTCTTGTTGCGCGACGCGAGTCACAGCGAAGAAGACAAATACAGGCTTTGCCTTTAAATAGATTTGACGATATTTCTTACGTAGTTGAACCTTCCAGTCTAGTGCTATGAAAGTCAAGGCACTTTTCGATCGTTTCTACAGATTACATAAACTTTACTCAAAGCAGTTCCACTTCAAAGGTTTTGCCCCACTTCAATGTTCCAAAGACATTTAGCTCTGATCTTGGCATAGACTTTGCAGATACAATCGAAAGTCAAATTAAATTATAATTTATTAAATAAATTCTATACATTTCATTATACAACTTTCTTGCTATCAAACTTACTACGTATATGACTCCTTAGTATATATTCCTCGGCAGCTAAAGGTTGTTCCGCACAATTTATTTCGCTGTTTACACAAACATTTCGTAAAGGAAAGTTAGACATATCAATGACAACACGGCAATTAAGTTTCGGTAAACAGAAATCTGAATGAGCGATGTGAATCTTTGCTCTACTTTATTAATGCATAATATATCATATATGTACATAATACATACTCGTATATATGTGATATCATGTCAATCAAGACTAATTCTCGTAGCCGATACAAAATTACATACATATGTGGCTGAATTTTTTGCAAATACATTATAATAATCAAGTTTTGGTGATCACAGAAAATTGAAAAATTGTATTAAGTTTTATTACTTGGGTATTACCTTGAGGCCGAAGATTCCGCGCGCGTCAGCCTATGAAAGTGTAGACTTGAATTATATGTGCCCGCTAGTGAAATACTAACCGTACGACGAAAACCTTAGAAACAAATCGGCAATCGATATTATGATAGACCATCTTCTGTAGACCGCGTCTTTTCGTATTCAACAAAAGCGCACACTTGCATTCCACAACCATGGCCACCCACTGTCCAACACCATGCCCAGCGAGCGTATATCGTACTCGTTGGTGCATTTTACGTCGCGTTTAAATTTTGCTCTATCGACGTTTAAAAAGGAAATTTTATATTATTGCCAGCTGTTATCCACCTAGTTCTTTGAGCGTAATCATAAAATTGGAGAACGATTTATTTAAAATTAAAATTATGTAAATTTTGATTACACAGTTCTTAATAAAGATTAATATTCATTATAACTAAATTTATTCAAGTAATATAGATAAATACCCGTGTAGTTACTAGTTGTTAGTATTTGTCCTAACCGAAATGGATCTCAGCCATGCTTTTGCTCCTGAAGACTAAGAAGATTGCTTCTAGTATACCTACATATACATACAAATGGTAACCACAATTTCAAGATGTTATAAAAACTCAAACTTGCGGAGTGTTTCTAAACATATAAATTAGTGTCGTAACAAGGCAGGTAAGGTGACCTAAATATTCTGTAGATAAATTTAGAAGCGGTCGGACACAAGTTATGTTTGAGCTTATTACCTTCTCAGATGGAGGGTTGATAGCAAATAAACTTACTGAGGCATTTTCGTGGATCAAAGAGCATATTGGTGCTGAAACCTGATATAATTATCGAATATTACTTGAATCTTGTCAAAGGTGTTCAAAAAGGTCTAGAAACAAAGTGCAGGAACCCTTTGATTGTCCACTGAACTGTGTCTCAAGGAATTCTAATTAGAGTACATCCGTCTATTTTAATCAATTTCAAAAAACGCAACGCGGCACAGCTCTGCCTACCTAGGCATTGTTAAGTGTGCTGGCCGGCAATGTAACAACAGAGTAGTCGGCGCGAGAATCTGCGCTTTGTGAATCTGAACCCACTTGTCCAGCATAGGGATCGCAGGCGAAACCCCCTTGGGGGAAGAACTGTTAGGCAATGGAATGAGACATTTTATGGATGACGATCAGAGAACGCCCTTGTCTCGTACGAGTTAGTACTTTAAGCCGCAGCCGCGGATTTTGCAAACCATTTCAACCGTAATAATACGAAGCGGATATTAATATGCCAAGGCATCAAAAATAGGGGTAACTCCTTAGCGAATGCTATTTAAGGTTATATGTCGGCGTGTATTACACAAACCTAATAGAAAAACTGTTAATATTAATATAATATACCTAATGTTGTGTAGTAAATTCCCACATTTACCAGTTGCGTTAATGTCACACTATAGAATAAGTGGTGAATCCATTGCCATATACCGGGCAGATATCCAGACCCCAAGCCCCTACTAGAAAATCCAGGTTAGAAAAAATCCAACAGCGCCTGACCCGGGAATTGAGCCCAGGTTCTCTAGATTGGCAGTCGCACTTGAAACCAACATGACCAACGAGACAATCAGTTCTAAGTGCCCAAGTCAGAGTTACGTGTCTATAAAAATGTTTGTAAAATCACTATTTCAATGTTGTTTTTATTCATACCCGTCAACCGATACGAACATCAAGAATACAATGTATATATCTCTCTTATTTAAGTACATGGGTTACTTAAACACATAATTTCACACGTTAATCATTTAATGCAATTGTTTGTTTCGCCTTATGTGTTTGTGTGTATAAAAAAATTCTTTTGTGCGCATAATACATTTTTCGGTGTGTAAAATATTTGTGTGCGTACGATATTATTTTGGGAGTATAAAATCTTTTTGTGTGTATAAAAAGCGTGTAATAACGCTTGTAATGTGAACTTTATTTACATCTATTTCATGCTACTAGTGAAATCAATAGTTAAAATCTAGAGGACGTCGTAACACATTTATTTTTTCCTGGTAGTTAATCTTCATATTATTAAAGTATTAATAATTATTTTAACCAGCCAAAAATTTCTTGACACACAACCAATTTATGTTATGTGACTCGTACACATGTTATATTACGCGAGCAAACTCGGGCGCGAATGCTGGTTAGAATAATTTAGGTTTCTTCCGCGATGTAAGCATTCATTGAGAATCGTGTCAAGAAGTCGTAACCGCGGGAAAGGGGTGAATGACACAGAATAGTAAAAATGTTTCCTTATATGGGGTAAACGGATATTAACTCCAGCCGATGCTTCAGAAATAGTCATTGTATTCGATAGATGTCCAAAGCTCACACGTGTAATGATACATATAAATCTACTTATTAATAATAGGTACAACTAGGTATATGAATTCATACAAATCCTAAAGAATTTAGGACAACTCGTGCCTTAAGTTTTACAAATAAAAAAAAGAAAGTAATATCACGCCTGTAATCCCCGAAGAGATAGGCAGAGGAATGTAGAACACTCCCACGTTTCACCAGTTACTTTTAAGTCCCACTATGGAATAGGTGGTGCCATATACCGGGCACATATCCAGACTCTGAGACACTACTAGAAAATCGAAATTAGAAAATTTTAGTTGTGCCCGACCGCCGGGAATCGAACCCGGAACCTCCCGCTCGGCAGTCGCACTTGCAACCAGCATGACCAACGAGGCAGTCTATTCTTTCTATTGTAACCTATAATTTGCTAAAAGAAGTAATAAAATGTTTAAATTTGTCTTCTACCGAATGTAGCCTACCCTCCGTTAATTAAACGTTTACTACATTTAAAATTACTAACCTCCTAAAGTGGCATCTACAAGTTCTATTGTAACAGCCAAAGAATACCCCTTCGGTATCAGATAGTCGGTAATGTCCCCAATGGTGACCATAGGCTCAACTCTGACTGTCATAGCTTGCTCATCCAGCTCCAGGATATCATACAGGGGGATAGCAATTTGATGGTGGAGGTGCTTCTGAAAGAACGTAGTTGATAAAGAGAGCCAGTTGGGTCGTGATGTGCAGAGGAGGCGACGGTCTTTCGCGGGCAGTTTATTCCATTCTTGGACCTGAAAAGAAAAAAAAAAGTCAAAATGACAAGTTTAATTTTAATGTATCTCTCTTAAAAACATTCCCAACTCGTCTCATTTGCAGTAAAACATTGTATTAGATTGCATTAGACATAGTTTTGTAAACGCAAAGTTTTAATTGAAACCTGTAGGGTTAGATGATTTGTTTGGTATGTGTGACCTTTGAGACTTTCCAATTAATTTTTACCCCGCTTGAAGCCCTCTGATCTCTGAATGTAAACAGCACTCACCTGGGCTTGAATTCCTCTGACGGCACTGTGGTGTCTGTTGGGGTCACTTGATAGTTTCCTTAGGAAGGCTCGAAGCTTCAATAGCAGTGTGAAGAGGAAGCTGGCCGGCAGACAAAAGGCGCACACCACAAACTCTCGATTGTCTTCCAACCATTTAATCAACCGTTCGTTGAGAAACTGTGGCAACATTCTTGTATGTTCTGTGTATTTATATATAGTAATATATTAGTAACTATATACTACAACTGACATATGCTAACTGGATGAAAGAGTCCAATGTCTAAAGCTCTGTTACCAGTTGATACTAATGTGTAGTATAGTGTATTAACAATGAACACTAACTAAACGAGTGGCCTTACACTTACAGTCCTTTTGGGGATAGTGACCACTTGTGACCACTGCCTACTGCTTTTGCTAATTTCTTCACATAATAAAAAAATACTCATACTAATGTTGCAATAACTCTAAATGACATTTTATTGTTTTTAAATTACACATGTAATATTAGATAATAGACAGAAACTTAATGTTTGAATTGTTGTTTGTAGGTTACAATACAATACAAAATTCATTATTGTGTACCACACAATAAGAAAATACACATCGCGGCAGAAACAAGCAAGGTAGGGAAATAACAATAGGCGATCTTAGTGGTAAAAGAGTTATCTGTTTCAGTCAACCTTAATGTAGGGAGCTTATATACAGAAAAGCGAAGAGAGAAGGAATGGGCAGGGCGTACAAAATTGTGATTAACTAATTAGCAAAGTCATATTTAAGACAACTGTTACCAAAAAGCAAATAATTATTTCCGATTTTTGAGTCCTTTTGAGCTTAGAAGTCTATTATAATAAGCAGGGCCAATGTTGATATTTAAGAGCATCAATCAAAAAAATATTTAAATGACACAGCATGTAACTAACTGAGAAGTACTATTAAATAACGAATGTTTAGTATAGAAAACGAAATACCTCAATCCCGCCTTGAAGGTCTACTTATTATTCGCAATGCAAATAATAATAAATTTTATACAATTTGGTTACTAATACATATTTAAGCAAGATAACAACACACTATATATCATAAGATAAACTGTCAGTGTTATCACGCAGCTGCAGGCCCCTTACCGGATAACTAATTTTTTAGTTGTCATTAATTACTTACATAAAATATGCCTATTTATGTTGTCAAAACTTACATAATGATATTACAAGTAAATTAAAGCTTGTAATTATCTAGAGCTTTTAAAGTAAATGAATGTTTATAAAATGTCTATATAATATGTCACTTTCCGTTTCCTTGAAGTACGTTTCGATTCATGTATAACTCGCACAAGTTAATTAAGCACCTACTTATGATACCACGTAATAGCGAGGTATTAATGTAAAATTTAATCATCTCTTCTCACATAAAAAATATGAGAAAAACTTGTTGTGAGCACAAAATACTAATACAAAGGAACGTTACCGAATTTAAAATGACCTTGACGCAATTGATTCATTTAATCATTCGTTCAATCTTGTAGATCGAAAAATAGATTTTATTGTTATTCAATTAAAGCTTTATTTTTAATGTTCGCTTTAAAGCCAGTCAATGTGTGTTTGTACAATGCTTTTCACGGCTCGGTCAATGTCATGAAGATATTAAAGGGGTAAATTTGAACTATGAACATTGCCATGCCATAAAGCCGACAAGTCCGTAGCCAAGCGTGGGCCTGTGGCTACTAAAATAACAAATATTAGTGCGACGTTCAAGATTGTTAGTCGTGTGCCGTCCCGTTCGGGATGCTATCATACAATACCAAGACGTTATTTACGTTAGAACTACGACGCAAATTCCAGCTAGTATACTTGTATCAACACTTTTTTTTTTGTTTTTTTTCCAACCCCTTTATCTTTCCACGGTTGGTACACGGGTCTCCTCTCAGAATGAGAGGGTTAACACCATAGTCCCACATGTTGGCCAAGTGCGGCTTGGCAAACTTCACACGCCTTAAACTCCACGTTGTGCAGGTTTCCTCACGATGTTTTCCTTCTCGGTTCTAGTGAGTGATATTTAAAGTTAAAACTCACATTTTATAAAGAGATGCAGATTTGATCCAGCCTCCGGAGTGAGAGGCTGAATTTCATACCACCACTATCAACTGTTTTTTGTCTCAATATATATTATTACTAGCTGACCCGGCGAACTTCGTACCGCCTATTCAAGTTTGTTTTTCTTTTTCCTTTTCTTTTCCAAAACCTATCCCAGTCAAAGTTACTTAAGACATGAGTGCTCAATCTCGACAGACAGGTAGATGCATGTAATAGACACATAGATAAACA
>DWFO01000833.1:0-18026 GCA_018246595.1 Mimoniades nurscia nurscia
CCGCCTTAATCGTTGCCATCATCATCTTGTACTATCCAGCCATCCACCCATCTTCCACCCGAGCGCACAACACGTGCAAATTACATCGAATATTCTATTTACTTACAATGTAATTGACCATTGAATTACGATCAATACTATGCAATGAAGTATCAAGCGCAGTAATTGCCATGATGGCCCAGTGATGTGAATTTCAACTTCTCACTCCGCGAGCCCAGATTCAATTACTGGCGCGCAAAATGTGCGTTTGAAGGTAAAATATCGCTTGCTATAACGGCGAAAGGAAACATCGCGTCGTGAGGAAATCTACACACCTAAGAAAATTCTCGGGTGTGTAGTTCTTGTTATAAATATAACAAAAAATTGTTCTCTAAGGCATGTGAAATTTGCCAACCCGCACTTGGCCAGCGTGGCACGATACTCCCATCCTTGGACGAGACTCAACAACTTCCAACAGTGGATCAATAAAAAGGGTTGTAAAGAAAATGTATCAAGGACATACATAAATTTCTTGAGAAATGGCGACATACGGCAGTCTGGTCCAAAATTTCTAATTATTGTTACTAAACCATCACGCCAATTTCTTAAAAAGGTAGACAGAGATCTAAAAAAATCAGAAACTTTAATTAGGCGCTCACAGTTTGGTGATTTTATGATCCAGGTGAAGAGTCTGCAGTTCGAATCCTGTAACCAGCTCTCACGGTGCACAGTTACGTGGGCGTTCGTGACTAAAGTTGTGTTGCTATAGCGGCGAAGGATGACATCACGATCGACATCACTCGCTTAAGAGTTCTCCACGATGTCATATAATCCGTGTGAACTCTACCAATTCATATTATTCTTGAAGCCTATTATTCTATTCTGAGAAGATACCAAGTCCAACATTGGAAAGATAAAAGGTTTAATATGATAAAGGAAGTTTTCATCAAGTTCACAAGAGCCTCAAGTATTATTATATCACCACGCCAAGCCCCTTACTGGGTAGGCTGAGTGTCAAGTTTCTCAATGTTTATCTGGTGTGCTTCTTCTGCATTCATCACTGTATAATTTACTATTGATCCGAAACTAAGTTATATTTGTGTTTAAATTGACTGCGTACGTAAATAAATTCTCAGAACTAAAAGCAGCTCACCGACCAGCGCGATCGAGTTGTCATGTTTGTCTTTTAGCATCTTTCATGACATGTATGTATGTAGCTAGTAAAACTTTAAATATTGGTGTCATATATAAAACACATTTATGGAATACTACGGTATTCCTATTATAGTACGCTATAGAAAAGTGAATTCTGTATAATGAACCGGGTTGTGACGTTAAGATCATTATAATTTAATTTTAAATTCTTTTTGTTGCATATTAACATTGGCAATTAATAATGATGGCAAAATTATATGTTTGGCAATAGGCTCACCACCTATTCCATCGTGGGACTTAAAAGTAACCGGTGAAACGTGGGAGTGTTCTACATTCCTCTGCCTACCCCTTCGGGGATTACAGGCGTGAAGTTACTTTTATTTATAATAGTGTAAGTAGAGGTAGAATTGGATAGAGTTGGGTAGCATTTTATACTGTTTAACAGTAGCTTTCGGGTGTTTAATAGGTACTTAGTCGCGGCACTGTTTACACGCACTGTGGTCGACTTTAGCACGGCCGGTTGTGAAATAGGAAGTGACGACGGTAACACTAGAAGCGACACCGATACTCGTGTGTCAGGGACTGTGGGACAGCATTCGAACGGGAAGAGGGTGCTTCCTTGAACGGTCTGTACAGTTAACACTGTTTCATTATCGCGCTATATTAGAGTACCCGCGGCAAATTTCGATAAAAAACATGGCGCCATATGTAAAGTCAGTAATGGAAATGCGTCATGGAAAATTTAGGCAGTTTTTATTGTTTTTATTTTCTCAAATGATTTCAGTTATTGAAAATATTATCATAATTTACAATATAACGTTATTAGAAACTCAACATGAGCAACCGTTTGCAAGTGCGCAATTTTGATGAAATTCCAATTATTCTTAGTGTTTGAAGCATATTGTAATTTAAATTACGTTTGAATCAAATTAATTATGTTCATAGACAGCAGTAAATAATTTCTGTAACTTCGCTAGCTGTAAATGAACTCTAGCTTGTGTTCAGATAAATACATAGACAGGTAATAAATTTTCAAATATTTCAATTAATGTAAAAGAAAATTTAAGTTTTCTTGAAGGTAACGTAATATTCAGGTTGTTAAATTTTATTTGGTACTAAATTTAACACTATTCTGCATATGCGTATGCCAGTAGCTAGTCATTTAACTGTATCTTTGCGAGTGTCAGTCGGCTTAGAAGGTACTTCTTTGACAATATTCTACTTGACATTGAAGTACTAATAGTGCTTATAGGCTAACTCATTTTATTTATTTTATTCTCATTTGCAGCAAATCAAATGCAGTGATTGTTCTGCGCAGTTTAAGAAGTAGGAACGTCAAAAATTTGAAAATAATGAAACAAAAAATCACGTTAACAATTGCCAATTATTCTTTTCATAACACCTTAAGATATTTCCCATATTTTTATGTAGGTACTTAAGATACGTGCATTTTGATAATAATGAGGTCAGAATTATAGCTAAAGGATCTGGAGCTACAGGGAAGCGTCTGTAAGGAGGTGGTTACTAGACAGGAATTAGTAAATAGAACTAGTATTGGTTTCAAATTTGTCTAGCGTGGCTAAGCACATGTGAAAAACGCCGACAACGTCCCATATTATTTGTGCCTCCCCTATATTTAAAGTGCATAATAGATCTTAAATTTTGAAGTCGGAATTATTTTTCAATGTCATTGCATTGTATATTCATAAAATAAAATATTGGTGTACTGATTCCATTCAAGCATAAATCTTATAAAGTGGATGTTTATCTTACTATTATGAAAAGTATTGGAAGATTGAGATACTGTCGTGGTGTAAAGGTGATGGGTAATGACAAGTGATTTACTACGTATTTGACTTCGATAGCAATCAGTTACGTCATAATCACTCGTAATATGATTACTGTAATATTCCAATACTGTAATATTCCAAGACGGCATAATTTTATTTCGTGCATATGTTGAAATAATTCTACAACTATTATAGATGTTATCTGTGATTTGCCTTAAAATTGAGTTTTTTTATTTATTTAGGTTTTTCAAATTATATATTTTTCAAACCATATCAAATACTTACAAGATTTGGGAGTGTTTCCATTTATAATGATTAGTATAAAACCTGTGAAAAAATTAAAGGTATAAAATTGTATAAAAAAAATAGCTATTTCATTATGTGTAAGTGTGTTAGATAGAAAAATGTTCTAAGAAAAGCAGCTGTTCCTATCAATAGGAATATGTTTTACAAAATATGTATAAGATTTTTTAAAGAACATTTCATTTTCTGCAATCTGCAAAACACTAGCATTTAGCTGAGATCCTGCGAGATGGAAAGCGCACTTTTGCAATGAATTGCTATCAACTTGCTATGGGCATACTTAATTCGACATTTCACAGTATGAAGCTATCTCGGAACGATAGTGTCCGATCTGCAGATCGCATCTTGTTGAATAATCTCGCGAGAGGTTCAAGGGCGCTGTGTCACGGGGTTTATGTGTAAGGTGCTGTTACATTCGTGTTTACCGAGTGTTAAATTTTGCTTCGTGTTTTCCGAACGTATATGTTCGTTTATTACTTAGGTACATATATGTTCGGGTCATGCTTATACATGTGATATGTTAGGTTTTCCTTTGTAGGTACTTTAAATGTTATTTTTTGACATGCGTTTTTAACATTTGTTTAATTATAACACTTGTGAATATTATAATTAAAAAAATGTGATAAACGTGGGAGTGTGCTTACACTCATCTGCTTACCTTCTCGGGGATTACATGAATGGTCTTAGGTTTTATTTATGATGAGTGATGAATAGGAGAAGTGAGAAATAGGAGAAGCATGTCACGACTGTGAGTACAGAAATATGTGGCACTCAGTACTCTCTGCGTAACCCTCGAGGAACCTGTCGTGATGATAAATTTTAATAATAATAACCATAGTAATAATGCATTTATTATAAAATCAATGTAATATGTTATGACGTCCCAACGCTAACTGTTCATTAACAAAAAACTCATTAAGAATACGATTGTAATATATCAAGGGACGGTTCCCAAAACGGTAACTCAGCCCTTCACGAAAACCCACTATAAAATCGTTCCTAAGTTAAGGAAGTAAAGTTGATTATTGCTTTCGTCCTTCAGAAGACTGACGTAACTGATGTGTGGTGTGTACCCCGCGCTTGAATTACCATATCAGCTTCATTTGCATAGCTTAATAACTTAATTTCGCTTATTTATGCGGCTTTAGGCAAGGACCCCACACGTGGGTCAGCGCGGGTATTTCTGCACTGACGGTGGTAAGATTTTATTTAATATACATTCCCAGCTTTATTAACTAGACTGTGCTAAATCATTAGGTACTATTATTTCATCATCATTATCATCATCGTCATCATCAGTATCACAATCATCTTCACCATCACCAACATCAACCCTTCACCGCTTCACTACTGGATACGGGTATCTCTTCATAATGGGTTCGAGTTAAGCCCACAGACATACTGTTATATGCTCTTAAACCTCTACATTTATTTAAAATGGAGATTATCATCAATATATTAGATTTAATTATTTATAACCTTTGTCTGTCTTTGAAGTGATACGGGCATCGATAAGGTTGTGACGGTTTCCACTTGTCGTCAAGAGTAACAGCGTACGTAACTGAACACAAATAAACATTTAGAACTGCCTAAACATTAGTCGATGTGCAGATTGCATGTTTCATTATCATTATTAATATTATGTCTTGACGCCAAGTCCCTGACACACTTTTGCATTGATCATGTTCTTTACAAACGCGAGTGGGTTTCGGATATATCTGCCTTCCACGGCAGACCGTATCTTACGCATTTGCGCAATATAGGCGAGTCTTATTAGTCATCATTGGTACGTACATCCTTCAATTTTCACATTATGCATTCGATGTCAAAAGAAAACGACACGGTAACGCACAAAAGTTTGTTACCACGTTATCAACAAATAACTAGAACTGACAATATACATCTTTATAATTAATACCTCTTATGTTATTGCATCGGTTTATTAAACATTGATCGTTTTATTACTTCTAATCATCGTAACATTTCAATCTTAATTAAATTAAATACGTATTTTATGAACAATAAAGTGTTTTTGTACACATAAATATTGCAGTTTAAAGCCTCGTTTTCTGTCCTATTGCAGAATTTGTTACTTGAAACAATGTAATAATACATTTATTAATATTTTGTTCTTATAAATATAAAATGTGTATGTATATACATATATAGAATCGAAAACAGTTTCATAAACGTGATCTTATTTCTATCGTGTTTTGCCATTTACAGGTAGGTATATTCAATAATATTACATAATATCATTTCAATTACAAGTATACATAGGTAATATAAACGTAACATCACGCCTGTAATCTCCGAAGAGGCAGGCCGTGGAATAAAGAATACTCCCACGTTTCACCAGTTACGTTTACGTCCCACTAAGGAATAGGTAGGTGGTGAGCCTATTGTCATACACCGGGCACATATCCAGGATACGAGACAGTATTAGAAAATCTAAATTAGATAAATTTAGTAGTGCCCGACCCGGGAATTGAACGCAGGACCTCCAAATGGACAATCGCACTTGCAACCAACACGATCAACTAGGCAGTCATATACCCATAAAGAATTGTTCTGTACAAAAATAAATTATAATCAAAAACGCATTGAGAAATAGTGATATTATTATAAATATAATATAACATAATTATATTATATTAGCAACATATCCCCCCTCTACTCCACGGTGGGACAGAAACGTAACTAGTGGAAGGTGGGAGTGTACTACACTCCTCTGCTTTCCTCTTTAGGGATTACGTTAGTGTAACACATATCGTATAATCCAAAATTATACTCCATGATACATTGTCATTAACATATAGAATACAACATTAACTTTATCTGTCTTAGATAGTAACTGAATATACCTATGTATGTACATATATTCTATGTTTATTTGAAGACGTTTATCCAATTATTATACTTATTAACCCCCATCCATTGTTTATGAGCAGACCTTATAATCGCCACGAGATTTCTTTCCGTCGGTCCCTTTGTTTTTCCGATATGGCGTGGACCAGTGTTGTTTATGTGACAATTTCAAGTAAAAGTGTGAGCGAAAGTGGGTCTCAGGGATTTATCGGTGTGCTGTATACAGTTTTAGGTTATCTGAGCAAATATATCGTGCTCTATGGTTATATAAATCTACATGCGCCAATAGAAATGTCCCGCGCGACATATTTATCAGCGCCGAGAAGGGTTTTCTATTTGACGAAAATGTGGCGGTGGATGCATAATTCGACAAGATACTCAAATGTACGGTAAATTTACTTCGCTGTAGATTTCAGCTAGGGTAAATGCACAGGTTTCGGACATAAAATGATATTATGTTGATATTGTCCTGTTTTTAATTTTGGGTTTGAAAATAATAGTCCTGTTCTATAAATTAAAAGATACAATTTGAATATTGTTAACTTACCGTGGTGAAATAAAATTTTGGTCAGTCAATATAACGTAGTGGTAGATATTTTTAGAACAAAAAATGACATTTGCATATAATTCGTCAGCACTTTCAACAGATACATTTTAACATACTCATTGATAATTCATTAGTCGTAACTGGATTTATTTATCAATGGGATACTTATATGCAACAATGAACAGATACCCAGTACTGATGATGAACGATTATTTGTATAGAAAAAACTTAATAGGTGTATCGTAAACCATGATATAATTTCTGTTGAGCTCTCTGCCTGATCCGTAAAATACCTGACTTGATCGTATAATAATAATAAAAATAATGAATTAAGGAACCACTCATATCCACTCACTTTCTTTTGTCTTATGATTGCACATCGCAGAACGCATCAATTTTTCATACAGCCATATCATAAACCACTCATTCCGAACGCCATATGACTTATCGACGTACGATATGCTCGCTTAAACGTAATAAGAGGATACATACTCATAATTGCATATCACGAAAGTGCTTTCTCTCCTTGACTATATTTGGCAAACTATTATTAACGAACGAAAAATCGCAAATCCTTAAGCTTCGAGAGGTAGTTGAGGTAGTTTCCCACGTCTCTGTTTGTTTTAAGGATGCTATCTTTGGAAGCTACGACATTTTCAGACCTCTTTGTGACTTCCGACAAAGTTTAACGATTGCATTTTAATAATACACCATAACTAACCATCCATCGATGTCATCCAGATTCATTTAATTTGATTTCATTATCAAAAAGTTATGCTAGAAATAATTTATCGTCATCTTATTTCGAGCATCCGCCAGTTTCAGAGTCAGTGACAAATAATAATTAGTTTTAATGACTGATTCCCTTTATAAAATTACGACGAAAATGTAGGAAATGATTCTTTACAACAAATATATGGTTGTCTTCTATTAACGTTTCGCAGAAATTTCGTAATATTTTGAACAAAGCACAAAACACAGCGAATATGTGAGCGAATAAACATCATAACAATCATAAACAAGTTTACGAAAACCCAACTCATAAAAGCCAGTGAGAAAATATCGAGTACCTCTACATACGAAATTAATTCCGCGAATCCCTCACACAAATTGGACGTATTTTAGTCGCTCTGCTCATAAGGACGATATATAAGAAAAGAGTGAAAAGAGGAGACATTAGGAATTTGTAGTAACGTCTTACAAGTTAATAATACAGTACCTACACTGTCTTCTGCTTTAAAATATTCGTATTCGAAAAAACTAATGATAACGAGCAGAAAAGAAGCTTATTGGTAAAATAAGCAATCATAAAACAGTCGACATTTTTTTTTACTTTAAAGGGGAATTACGTTTTCCTCTTGTATGATCTACTTCATTTACCGTTCCTCGTCGGTATACCGCCAGGACTAGGCATTGGTGTATCAACAACAAATTCACGTGTCAGATCAATGTATCTGCAAGAGATTAGTATCCAAATCTATAGCAAAAGATATAATTTGTTAAACGTAATACTAACATCTAGGCTAAGTTATACTAACACACTAATATGAGAATGTTTTTCTTGAAATAAATGATTAATAAAAAAAAAATCTATAGCAAATCTATAGCATAGCATAGCAAATATATAGCCGATCTATAGCAAAAATAATACAGCATTGCAAACATAAAAAAAAGTATCATCACGCCTGTAATTTCCGAAGAGGTAGGCAGAGGAACACTCCCACGTTCCATCGGTTACTTTTACGTCCCACTATGGAATAGGTGGTGAGCCTATTGCCATACACCGGACACATATGCAGACTCCGAGCCACTACTAGAAAATCTAAATTAGAAAATTTAGTAGTGCCCGACCCGGGAATCGAAGCCTGGACCTACCGTTCGGCAGTCGCCCTTGCAACTAACACGACCAACGAGGCAGTCTTAACGTAACTCACACCTATAATCCTCCAAGAGGTAGACAGATGAGTGTATGACACTTTCAAATCTCATCAATGAAGTACATTTACGACTCACTATTGAATATATGGTTAGTCTATTGTAATACACCGGACACATATCTAGATTCCGAGCCACTATTAAATCCAAGTTACAAATATCCAATAGTGCCCGGTTGGCGCCGGGATTTGAACCTAGAACTTCTCGATCGTCAGTCGCGCTTGCAACCAACACGAGGCAGTCAACAATATAAAAATTAAAAAAAACAAATGTTACCTATAAATTGTATTAATAGCTATTCGATCATATGATAACCGCTTTCCGGCCACTGCTGTATACTCACCCTTACTCTGTAATCAACGCGTCATATATGTTCGAACGAGGCAATGAAAATATAATCACTTTGTGTACGAAATTGAAATTGATTTCTATGTCCTGGCGAAATGATTGCCCAATAATTTTATTTGATAGTAATTTTGGTAAGTATCGATGGAGTCGTCAAACCGTCGTCGTTGTCGTCAATCACGTCAGATTGAGAAGGACAGTAGTATTTTGCACTCTATAATCTCTGCCTATACAGTAGGTACTGAAACTGGCGTGACAATTTCATAGAGATTTACTGTATAGATATCGATTGGCATGAACACTACTTTAAATTGACGTGTCTTCATTTTCTAGCTTTTAATTTTTAACGTATTTTCATTTTAATAAGTAATAAAAGCAGATGTTGTCACCTGTACAATAAATGAACGTAACACCACGCTCGTATTTCCGCGAAGGGGATTACAAGCGTACGAATATAAGAATGTATTCCTGTACGAATAGGGAGTGAGCCTGTCGCCATAATCTCTTATGTTTTTTTAATAAGCGGAAAGACCGTACAAAGCATTGAAATAACTAATCTAACATTTCGATTACGGGCGAGCTGGAGGCGGAAAGGTAATACAAAACGAAATGCGCAACAACCTTCAAAGCACCTCTATCGCAAAAACCAATTTCGGATGAATCCGTGAAAAGTGACGTAAGCCATAATAACATCATGCTGTATTTGCAAAAACAAAGCAGATGTGACGTCACACCTAAATTCTTTCCGAAACACCTCAACTTGTTAACACTTACTCACTTGTTATACCGTAGTTGTTGAACGCTAATGTTATAAGAGGCTAGTCATCTTTCATTAAGGTGGTAAAAACGTTTGATAGTTTTGGTGCCAAGGCGAGATCACGTCACGACCCGTTTGCCAATCGGCCAATACTGCTATAAAGGTAGTTCTTCCACTTAGATATCTGTTTATAAATGAAAAGTCGGTAGGTTTTTGTTGAGCGTAGATCTTAACATGATAGACGGAATTCTTTGGATGTTTTTCTGATTAAAGAGGAAAGCAAAGGCACGGATTGCAGTTACAAGTGTCCGCTGTTACCCATAGACACCTGCAGATGGCCTCGAGTCAGTCCAAATTATAGGAATAGAATAATTAGTGTCAGTTAGCCAAATTATTGGTTAGGCAAGATGACAAGTTGAAGTCGGTATGAGGAATTTCACAGTAGGAACTATTTTTTAATTCACCAGTCAGCGATTTTTCCCTACGAGTATGATCCATGTTTTATATAAAAAAGTTCTCTTGCAGAATATTGGACATAGCTTTCTTTTGTTTCTAAGTACATTACGCCTTTAATCTCCGAAGGGGTAGGCAGAGGAGTGTAGTACATTTCCAAGTTTCACCAGTTATGTTTATGTACCACTATCCAATAGGTGGAGAGCCTATTGCCATATACCGGGCACATATCTAGACTCCGAGCCACTGGTGGAAATTCTATGTTAGACAAAAGTTCAAAGGATTTGTATGCGATCTTTATATTTCTGGTAAATAATATTTTTTTTGTTTACGAATATTTTTAAATGTATACACTAAATGTTAAAGTGTAGGTGTAATTTTTAAATGCATATTTTTCGACTTGAACAAATCTTCCAATAGGCGAAACTAGATATAAATTAAATATCAACACGTGAATAGCGATTTTTCTTATATGAAAATTATACCGACACGAAGCATACATTTAACATTGAAATTTCACTATTAACCTCCGAGCACCTTATTGCGTTCGGCGTAAGCACAGAAAGATGGAGAATGTTCCGAAAAGACATGTCAATTAAGCTGGTATATACCTAAATTCAATGATGTACGCAGGGACAAGTGGAATGAAGCAATAAAGCAACATTGGTCAATAGTACCTAGTGCCAATGTTTGCATAAGTTCGGATCGATGCCAAATGTTCGCTGCCCACTATCCGTCGCCTACGTGAAATTGTTGCTGCGCCGCTTGTGAATGGGCGAATTGGATCCGCGTGGGTATGAATGGCTCAACCTTTGATTTGTATGCATTGCGTTACAATATATAATTGTATAAAAAGCATTATAGCAGATACTACAGGTACCAACGTCTTTTTTCTTAAATGTTTTTTTTGTCACTACAATAATATTAAATATATTAAACAAAAACGCTATTATTATACATAATATATCCGTGTTGTTGCCAGAAACCAATTAATAAGCGAATGTAATCTTACTGAAGCTGGATTCCGACCTTAACAACAAGGAACGAACGATGGACTGACCATACTGGCAACTTGTTAGTTCGACATAAGTTTAGATATAAACAGCAATACAATTAATACGAAACAGTGCGTCCATTTATATATTTATTAGATTTTTATTTAATATTTTAATTTTAATGTCTCGTATTACTAACATAGGATAGATTTAATTACTAACACACAATAAGAACTACAGGATTGTGCCTTAAAGATAAAGAATATTATTATTTTGTCATAGCAAAACAAAACGTCCGATAAAGAACATAAAACGCCGCTTCTCGTAACTCATCCAATCAACGAGCTCTACACGCGATAATAATTATCGTCGTGTGGGTTGCAAGCGCGACTGCCGATCGAGAGGTCCTGGGTTCTATCCCGGGTCGGGCACTACTGGATTTTTCCAAATTAGATTGCCTAGTAGCGGTTCGAAGTCTAGACATTAGTCCGGTGCATTGCAATAGGTTCACCATCAATTCCATGATAGGACGGAAACGTGACAGGTGAAACGTGGGAGTGCATTACACTCGTCCGCCTACTTGTTTCGGGATCACAGGCGTGATGTTACGTTTTATATACAATCTTCTAATTACCAGCGACGAATCACTGATGGCGACACGAGTGTTAGCACGTGATCCATCGCGAGTCAAACCTCGTTTGGATCCCCAATCATTGCGTATCTACACGAACATACCTGTTCGAACCAGTTACTGATACCTCCTAAACATCTCTTAATAGCCATTTGCAGAGAATCGATTTTGTAAAGAGGAATCATTCGAGTTCATTACTGGTTTATGACCTTAACCTTAATACGTCCGACAAAAGACTAAAAACGTACAAAGCGTGGCCGCTATACAAATAGTGTTTCATGACACGATAAAGACGATACTAAATATTATGTTTCACATAATATAAATGCGTAACATCACGCCTGTAATCCCCGAAGGGGTAGGCAAAAGGGTGTAGTTAATACAATCCCACGTTTTACCAGTTACGTTTACGTCGCAATATGAAATAGGTGGTCAGCCTATTGCCATACACCGGGCACATAATCGTATCTTGACTCCGAGCCATAACAAGAAATTTCTACTAGAAAACCTACATTAAAAAAATATCCAACAGTACCTGTCTCAGGATTTTAAGTAGGGACAGCCAGAAGCCTCCTGATCAGGAGTCGCGCTTACAACCAAAAGTAAAATCACGCCTATAATCCCCGAAGAGGTAGGCAGAGGAATGTAGAACACTCCCACGTTTCACCAATTACTTTTTTAAGTCTCACGATGGAATAGGTGGTGAGCCTATTGCCATGCCATATACCGGGCACATATTCATGAAATAATATCACCTAATAATTAAGCCCCAAGACCCTTACATCAATAAAAGGTATTTGCCAATAATAAAATAAAATTGCATCGGGTAATGAAGCCGTAGAAGATTTTAAAGTTACACAGTCCACTTTATGTTCGAAAGATACTTTAATTCTAACTGAAATTGCTTTTGGTATGTTATTACGAAGGTAATTTATCGTATGCAAATGCAATAAATAAAGTCAACATGTAAGTATGTTATTTGGATGTACCCGGCGCCACTGTGGAGAAGAATTGAGAATAATGCGCGATGTCAGATGATGGCGTTATGCAATGATCTTACATTTAATATATATAATACCCTACATGAACCATATGTAAAGCATTTTTCTTGACAGGAAAGGAAAGGATCATTTAATTATATTGAACTTTAAAATAAAAATCGTTAAAAAACAACTACTTTAAAGTAGTCCTCTTAACTTGTACTCTCGATTATAAGAATACATTTTTAGCGCACCTATTTTCAGATTCGTTATTTTAAGAAATTACATATAGCGTAAAGAAATAAAAGGTCAACAGTAATTAAAACATTGTAGGAAGTGATAAACCAGCCTTGTCTGTGAAAGCAATGGCACAAAACGGCAGTATAATCATTGATACGTCACACAAATGGGAAAAATAAAAAATAAATTCATTAATACGACTCTAAAGTTGAATATGTGTAATAAATTATGACTCTAAAAGGCATTCATACCACTCTAATACTAAGTATTTTGATGAGTAATTAATATGGAATGCCATCTTCTCCATATTAGGAATCCACAGAGTAGGTACATTCGAACTGCAGGCTTCATTTTGGTGACTTAATTACAATGTTATAGGTAAGGGATACTTAATCTTTTTGTAGTGGAAAGGGGCTAACCCGGTAATAAAATAAAATTTCGTGCGGGCTTTTTTTTGAACTTGGAACACGGACTGAACTTTCCTTGTTCCAATAGGTATTCCGCGGCAAATAAAAAACTATAAATCCGTGTTTCCATAATTATGTACATATATTGATTTGTAAAAGAGGGGTGGCAGCCTAGAAGAAGTGCTTTTAGTCTCTTATACATAGTAAATCAGTTTGAAAGTTTGACTAGAAAACACAAAGTAAACGTATGAGTCGCTGTTAATTCCCAGGAATTGTGAAAAATAATGAAAGAAAATTAGTTTATTGCAACACGTAATATCACGTCTGCAATTCCCAAAGAGCTAGGCACAGGAGTGTGATACACTCATATGTTTCACCATTTATCTTTACGTGACTCTATGGAATGGGTGGTGAGCCTATTGCAATACATCGGACATATATCTAGACTTCGAACACCACTAAAAATAATTCTAAGTTAGAAAAATTTTATAGCGCCTTACCCGAAATTGAACCCAGGACCTGTCTATCGGCATTCGCGCTTGCAACGTATACGACCAACGACAATAACGATAATACTAAATGAAACGCGTAAATATAACGTATACGTCAACATAAAAATTAATTTACGCAACAGCGCTTTCTCTTATTTTTCAGAATCACGGAGACAATTAGGTATATGTGATTCCAACCCAGAACAGATGCTGCATTGTTAGATGCCATATCAAGAGACGCGTGCAATGACAATGTCATAGCATACCCAGATGAAGGGTCCGATGTTTACGTATATGGAGTACAATACGGTGGGCTGGGCACAATCCGTAACGGTTGCAGTCCATATGGCTGATGGCAATCTTTATAAATATACAGACGAAGCGTTTGGAATTGTTCTGAAATTATTTGGTGAAAAATTGGCTGTAGCTGTAAGGAACTCATTGTGGCGCAATAAAAATACGAATAGCGTCACCAATTGGCACAGGAGCAAAGTGTTACAGTACTGATCACTGATTTAAGGAAAGCCATGGCCACTAGTGGACGTAAAACAGTTGCTGCCAGCCATAATTATAATACGCGTGCTACTTTAAATATAAAATATTACATGCCCTTAAAGGATATATGTCCACGTTTTAGTATAAAGTAATTCGGTCAACATACCCAACAGGCTGTAAGACCTTTAAACCCTTGATGTCAATTTATATTACATCACAACTCTTGTTTCCTCATCCGTGCGTTATGCTGGCGATCAATAAATATATTCATGAATAAATACCAGTTCGAAATTTAAATTTCTCATCAGTCAAATCATTGACTAAATCACGTACACCAGTAATGGGAACGACTTATATTTATTACTCACACTCGTGTTGATTACTAATAAGATTTCTCTTCAATATTACCAATACTAATAGGAATTTGGTGTAACTAAAGTTTATACATATGTTATGTAAGACGTTCGTTTCTCTGTGTACCTATATTATTTGCTTACGACATATTGTTTCGAGGATAATTATTGGTTGGAGGAAAATTAAAAAAATTTGCAGATAAGTAGTTGACTGGAGGAAAATTTTACTTGACTATCAAATTGAAAATTGAAAATAATTAAGACATTGATTTTTCATGGATCTCCCGAGTTTCCCAAAGGAAATAAATTTTTACCGAAGGAAAAATTCCTAGGGGAATGTGATCTTAACCGGGGTAAAAGGCTTGTAATTATTGCCATGATACACAATATGCAAAATGTCATAAAAATTGTTAGTTTAGTTTCTGAATAGTCAACTACACCTACAATTATTCCATAATAAGCGTGCGAGAGGCTGACCATTTAAATTTAAAGAATGTCTGTTTATATTAATCAAAATTCATCAAAAATGTCAGGTTTTCCTTTACAGCAATATCTATCCAGGGTTGACTGGGAGATAATGCCATTAGGCATTAAGTACGCCCTTGTATCCCTTAGTTTAAGGTGTTACATAAGTATAAATAAATAAATAAAATAAATATAATATACATCCTATATGTACATACGATGTCCATTTTTAGTCTAATCTAATGGACTTTTAATTTATTTGCTTTTATTAACTCCGTATAGATTTTAGTACGTAAATACAGAGATATTTCCATGGAGCAAATATGTTAATGCTTCTTTTCAGTACATGAAATATAAGCGTTATATTATGTAAATCGGCAAATCTTGAAAAGTGGGTTGTACACGATACTTATTACTAATAGCAACACATGTTCCGTTCCAAAACGAAGCGTCCTAAAGGTTATGTATTTTAAAATGGCTAATATTATTTTGGATTTTGCAATAATTCTATCAACAAAACATTTGCAATATGGATATTCGAACGGGGTTTAACACAGTGCAGTACCTAATGCGTAATACTTTCCAATTCTGTATAATTTGTATTCTGAATTTAAATACCAACATACACTTAACAGTCACATAATCTGGGTTTTACATACTCTACAGAGCAGTTATACGCTCATAAATGTCTCCATAAATTATGTTTGAATAGCAATCTTTGCAAAGGCGCTTTTGAAGCGATGAAAACAAGTTTAGAAGACAAGCATTTTGACAAAAACAGTATCCAATTCACCGATCATTCACGCGAGCTTTATTACAAAGTGAGTCGACACTTTCAAGGACATTGTCGCGGGGTATCGGATTGCCTGATGTACCCCGCACGGTGAATTGGGGAATACCTACTAAGGAAATTAATGATTGGCTGAGCCTGGTCACCGTTGAAAATTCATAGATGGATTTCAATTAGGTACAATTCAGGGAGTGTAAACATTTATACGGAACATCAAGCCTGTAATCGCCGAAGAGTCAGGGCGAGGAGTGTCGCAGGTACACTTCCACGTTTTAATAGTTACGTTTACGTCCTACTATGAAACAGTTGGCGGGCCTATTGCCATACACCGGTCACATATCTAGAGTCCGAGCCACTATTAGAAAATCTAAAATAGAAAACTCCTATAGTGTCCGACCAGGGATTTGAACTCAAGCAACGAGGCAGTCGATGAAATGTAGAAATCGATGAAATTAATGGGTTTAATTAACGTAATACGGTATAGAGTTATTTATATTGTTTGATTTTTATAATTTGATTATTATAATTCTTTTGAGGATGACAATTTTTAAACCGTCCGATTTTAATAAGTTCTTTTTTATAAACAATAATCGTACATGTTTGTTTTAATTTATGTCTGTTCGTTTGGAAGTTTAAGCTAGATTCAGAAGTTGCTGAACCGATTTTAAAGGAACTTTTATTTGCAGGTAAAAGATTTTTTGAACAATAATGTGCGTCTGAATTGTTTAGAGGCACTTCCAGGTACATACATTTTCTTTTGTTAGATGAATAATATAATTCAACAAACAAAATATATTATTATTAACAAAATATATTATTATTGCAAATATGGCTGTAAATGTACCTTTATTATGTATTTGTTTATCGCCGTAAATGCATTTACCATTCGATTTTTTATGGTGAAATTTTGCCGCCTCCTGAACAATCTCTTTGTCGCCCCTAAAAGTGCCGCCCGGACGGGCCTCCCCTGTCTCCCCCCCACGCTACGCCCCTGACCGGGAGTGACTGCCATTAAGTACTAAGCATGTTCTTCAACCTTTCTACTTAAGATATCATAAAGAATAAACATATAACCAAAACATTTTAATATTAACGATTATATAAAAAACATTTCTTGTGCAAGCAACAAGCAACAATTCTTGTGCGAAAAGCATAATTGTGAAAGGAGAAGAAACTAGTACCTACTATTTTGTGAAAGGGGAAGTTAGGAACTGTAAAATCAATTGCAGATACTTCTATGAGGTGACACAACGCAGATAAAAATAAATGTCAGCGAGTGTCATAGTAACTGTTCATGTTTCTGTAAACTTTTGAGTGAAAATTGAACGCGGAATTATTTTTCTGCCGTAACTCGAACGGGCGGCGGCCGAAGCGACTAAAAGTTTGTAAGTTGATACAATTTCCCGATCGCCGAGCAAATCAAAAGTTATTTCGTAACGGGTGCTTTTTTTATTTCGTTATTGCATTGGCTTTGACGGGATTTTTTCATAACTTACTCCATAGTATGCGCGTTAGCGGTGTGAATGATAACTTTGAAATAATCTATAACAGTTAAAGATAAACGTCCGAAATTTCTCTTATCTGTTTTATAAATGCTTGAATCATTACCTTTTTGGCTGAGTGGACAAGTTGAGCGATTGTGGTGAGGATGATATTTATTTGTGATATGATTTATATTCATGAGTGATGTGATATGATATTCATGTATGCATTGGATCCTTAAAATTTAATTTGATAAGAAATAAGCTAGCGGCACGTGAATACTATCGGTGTCACATAAAACATTCATTTCCAGACATATGACAGATGACAGCTGTCAGTTGTCATCATTATCAGTCTATACGATTTAGAATTTCCTTTTATCCACATGTTGCCATGTATCCAACTGAATACGTTTGACGGATCAGTGCTTCTTAAAAATTAAAATTCATAAATATAATAAAGATGAAAAACCAAAATTACAATAACGTAAAACGTACGTAACTTCACGCCTGTAATCCCCGAAGAGGTAGGCAGAGGAATGCAGAACACTCCCACGTTTCACCGG
>DWFO01000834.1:0-18022 GCA_018246595.1 Mimoniades nurscia nurscia
CGACCCGGGAATCGAACCCGGGACCTCCCGTTCGGCAGTCGCACTCGCAACCAACACGACCAACGAGGCAGTATTATTATATATTATTATTTTATTTATGCACGTGCTAATCACACAAATATTGGATTCTGGTCGGACATCGCACCCACGATCCCAGATGCAGCCGTCAGGTCCAATAACCACTGCGCCAGCGGCGGACCAGTCAACATACATACATATATAAAACGTTTATATTTGAACAAATATCAGTTTCACATAGAAGTATATGACGTGGAAACGGTTCTCGCTTTTCAAAAGCTTCTTAAAGACTAATGAGCCTTAAAGGCACCTACCTAGACAGGCTAAAATAAGGCACAAAAGAGCACCCTAGACATCGATCTCCTGGAAACTTCATATGCATTCCCAAGCAACAAGGTTCATTATTAGTAAGCTTAAAGTTTAAGCTATGTCGTAAAAGCAACGTAATGTTTGTAAAGCTACCTTCGGATAGTGTATCCACATACTTCCAAAATTGTCAGACAGTGTGTTCTTACCTTTTAAAATAGAAGTTTTAACTACCCCCCGTTTTAAAAGCCGCATTTGGAGAAAGCAACTGTACCTTTTGCTACTAAGCATCATTGAATCACTAGAGATCACATGTCTATTACCTTTCTGATATATTGTGATTATGGAAACATTATTAAAATCAATATCTACATACATATTTGATCATTATTTTCGATGTTGGCATTGTGTCCTTCAATTTCCTGGATTTTATTACACACCCACTCAACTCCCGCTTTATCCCTCATATACATCGCTAGACATAAAGCTTTTGACTGCCGATATCGACACGAATAAAGTCGTGAACGTATCAATCGACATAAAGGGCCCTTTGAGTAATCTCTGACTTTATCGTACGCGCGATCGAAGCATTTTACTTGTCATCTTATTCTCACTCAAGTTTTTATGGCTCAGCCTTACAAACAGTGAGCGGCGCAGCTTTTTTACGAATATTGTTTCACGCATAACTGAACTCTCTTTTATCTCCGCACAAATACATAGCTGCTGTAAAATAGCCTCGCGTTATTTTGCGTTTCATTGAACAGAAAGTAAAAGGCAGACGCTTCAAGTACATTAAAGCTTTTCACGTTTTTTTTCAGTGGTAAATATTTGATTAAGAATTAACTAAACTAGGTAATCTTAGTCATGTGTAACACTCACGAAACATTTAATAATAAAATGGTGCTAACATGCTAAAATGGTATTACCCGTGGTTTCCCTGATACTAAAATAAAATACTGAGACACCGCATATAGTAAAATAAATGACATTAGGTATAATTGTATTTTGAGAAACTGAGCAAACAATATGGTGAAACTGTATACAGACTGACGGATAAAAAAATAAGGGAAGCACTGTTATGAAAAGAATGAGAGATTCTTGATTTTAAACTGCAGTGCTAGCGTTACTGTAAAACGTTTGAACTCTCCATAGTAGTATCTCTTCTAATTTGATTTATACGTTTTATAATCACCGGTGTCTATGGTCTATACGTATAATACGTCTATACGTATAATACGTCTATACGTATAATATATGGTATATACGTATAATGTCAATTCTACTACTCACACGTGTCTATGGTCGATTATACATAGAACGTCAACTATTTTATACACAGATGTCTATGATGGATTATGCGTAGAACGTCATTCACAACTTACAAATACATGGATGTCTATAATGTATTATACATATATGTATGTACATGTCGTTTCTACATATTATACGCAGATGTCTACGGTCTATAAGGATGTGTTCACATCTAGTTTACCATTTCTATGACAAAGGAACAGTGCGCAAATTGTTCGCTGACCAAAAATAAACAGTGCAAATTGGTTATCTTTATATTAAAATCATTAAGGCCGGTTAAGCTGCCTATGGAGTATTATCACTAACAAATTCGATTACATGGTCAGCGATTCGGAGAATGAGTGGTCGAGTTCTTTATAGGCGCTTGAGCTAATCCACAGTCTGAAAGATAACTTTTTATATGTATTTATTTTCCTTACTGTGGTTTATTATTTAGAGCATAGTTTTTTAAAATTGTTTATCTTCTTATCCGTGGGTTCAGGTTTTGAATTCTTGGCACGTATCTAAACAACTTGGTCGACTTAATTAAATTATATTATACTTGAAAATTAAATAGTAAACAGGCTACAGGATGAATCGCAGTATAGCAAGAAAATCAACACGTCTGAGTTTTCCTTTTTTTCCCTGAGGTTGATGAAATCTACCTGTTGTCACTTGGCCAGCCGGATAGTTCTTATTATTCTGAAAACTTACATTCAACAGAATAACGACAAAATGGTCGGTAAAATAAAATAAGTGTTTTGTTGTTGATCGTGATTAGAATTTATTATTATTAACGTTAATTATGTTGTAATTGTGGTGTTCAAAACTTATTATAATTATCGTGATTAAAAGTTATTATTATTATCGTGATTAAAACTTATTATTATCATTATCGAAATTAAAATTTATTATTTATGTTGACCGAAATTCAAACTTATGATCAACAGACAATACTCAACTTCATGGCGTATAAATAAATTTCAGCCTCGCTTCTCTGGTATTTACGTAGTTATCAAATAAATCAACGTTATTTTTATTACAATTCATAAGTATAAATAAATATATAATATTAAAAAGTGAACTCGTTATAAAATAGTAACAAAAACAATAAAAAGTATAATTTTCCGAAGTTTCTCGCCGGGCATTTTTAATGGGGGTCGCGTTCGGACCTGGTAGTAGTACATTACAAAAAAAATACGCATCACTATTAGTAAGTCACTCTATTGGGCTATACAAAGTAAATAGGTCCAATTTGAATGGATCAATTGTTCCGATACATTCGTTAGTCCCTAATGTCTCTTTAGATGCTAGCTTGTAGTAAAATATTACTGCCTACAAGTAAAAAACAACTAGAGTAGCGATTCTTTGCTACTGCTCAAGAATAGCTAATTTTAACTAAATAAAATCATGAACGTCTAATTATCAACTCTCTTGTGAGCATATTAAGCAATACGCCTGTATTACTAGCATACATTAGACCAATGTTCAGAGGCAGTTATACGTAACATCACGCCTGTCATTCCCGAAGAAGTAGGCAGAGGAATGTAAAACACTCCCACGTTTCACTAGTTACGCTTACGTCCCACTATGGAATAGGTGGTGAGTCTATTGCCATACATCAGGCACATATCCAGACTCGGAGCCATTACTAGAAAATCTAAATTAGAAAATTTTGTAGTGCCCGACCCGGGAATCGAACCCGGGACCTCCCGTTCGGCAGTCGCACTCGCAACCAACACGACCATCGAGGCAGTCGATATATTAAACATGTAAATATATAAAAAATACTTACCGGAGCATTTCTTTCCTTTTCCCTGCTTCAGACATAACGTTTCTCTTAGTATCGATGTTATGTATGTAGATGTCGCTGTATCCCTCGAAGTCTGTTGATCATTAATAAAACTATGAAATGCAATAATGTAACGAGTATTTCCATCAGTATGCCTATTAATAGTATACTATACTACAGTTTACTATACTACAGTATACTATTATTATACTTAGTAATAGTATACCACAGTAACAGTATACTAAACTAAATGTATATTAGTGATAGTATACTACAGTAATATTAGTAGTTGTAAATTAATAGAAAGGTTAGAAATTAAATCTGCTTCTATTAATAAGGTGGTTGGTTTAAAAGAACCAATATTGTCCATATAGTGCTCTTTTTATGGTGTTCCCAACGAGTTTTAAATGAAAGTAAAAACAAAGTTACTGATAAATGAAGATTCCAAAAATGTATAGTGCATTAAATCTAACACGGTCGTATGATTTATGAATGTAGAGAAGCCATCTTGAGTAGGTACTTAGTAAAAGATGAGATTCTTTTCAATGTGCAGGTGAATAAAAAATCATCTAAGATATCGTCCACTGTTGTCGAGAGTCCCATTAATTTAATATAGAATATGGATTTTAATATGTTTGTCGACAACACTAATTTAAAGGCGATGGTGCTTCCACCTAGACGAAAATGTAGCCAAGTAGGCGATAGTGGTGCCATCTGTTCAATAATAAACAACACAACAAAGGACGATCCAGTGGGGATCTTAACTCCATACAAACAAGTGCCGCATGACGTGATGGTATAAAGGTAAGATTTTATTCTATAAAATTTCTCCTAATTTTACCTCCAACATAGACAGAAGCATTTGTACGGCGCCCGACTGCTTATTCCATAACTTGTCCAACGTACTCTGACGTATGTGTTTATCTGAAAACAGAAAAAATAACATATCAAGTACAAACATGTAATAAAATAACTCAAAGAGGTTTAATCGCTACCACTTCGTTTAAGTTATCGTGTTTAAAAATACATGCATGGTCAGGTGTTTAATGAAAATAACAAAACAAGGTACAGATTTATAAATTTGACATTAAATTAATATAAAACCGAGTGTATGATTACCATACAAGTAAGTGAATAAAATAAGAAAAAATATGTTGTTTTCTGTGTTGTCACAAGTCCATTCTCACAAGTTTACCTTATAATGAATTAACTACATGTAAAACGTACACTTCTGGTATAAGTACAGGGCCAGTTTCAGAAAATAATTGCTTTAAAGATTAGCTTTTACGTCCAATAGAAAAAATCTTAAATAGGAACGGTTGGACGCATTATCTTATAACAAAAAAAAAAGTAACTTCACGCCTGTAATCCCCGAAGAGGTAGGCAGAGGAATGTAGAAGATTCCCACGTTTCACCAGTTACTTTTAAGTCCCACGATGGAATAGGTGGTGAGCCTATTGCCATAGCGTTGGAAACTATTGAATTTTTATTAGATAAAAATAATTGAACGGAATATTCCCATTAATTTTAAATGCTTGTCGCTTTTGTCATATAAATGTGAAGATAAAAATATAATGATAAAAGGGATTCTGATATTAATAGAAACATAACGTCATATCCCGCCTGTAATACCAGAAGAGGTGGCCAGTGGAGTGTAGTAGGATACGCTCCCACGTTTCATCAGTCACGTTTATGCGTCCCACTATGGAATAGGTGATGAGCCTATTGCTACACCGGCCACAATTCTATTAGTATTTTATTAGGCAATAAAGGATATTTTAGCATTTTGTTCATTTCCGCTTTTTAAAGACTTTCAGTCTATAAAACATACCAGATATAATAAAATATCCGTATACTGTACAGTACTGCACCGTATCGTATACGGATATATACTAAAATATCCGTGATAATTTATCTCTAATGATATAAAGATTTAAATAATCATGACGTATTATATGGACACAATCAATTTACTGTCGATTTATTTCAATCATGCGGCATTATTGTTGAAAGCTGATAAAATAAGGTTTCATTCCCAGTGATACGTTGTTCCGTTTTGGCAAAATAATAACATAACTTGCGTTGACATGTTGTGTAACAGCGGCAGGCGTGTGCCAAAATTATCAATAGTAAGTTAACTTTATCGACTAAGTATGAAAATTATGTGATAATTGGTGGGAGGAGTCCTCAGTTTCGTGACGTCTCATATCACAATAAAATATTATTGTGTATCAAGCTAAAATGTGAAAAAATATTCTTCACATAAGAATGAAATGTCTGACAAAAAAAATAACTGTCCTAAAAACGTAGGTTGCTTGATATCGATAAAAATGTAATTTTTTACTAGTCGTATTCTGAAACGCAGAATTTATTCTAATATGTAATACTAAGCAGGGTCTCACCAATTGACCAAACTGCTGTTAAATAGGTATACCTACATGTAAAAATTTCACAACATACAACCACTGAAGCATCATTGATTCACTTACTTATATATGTTATAAATTTTGTACCGGTCCATGGGTTCATAGAGACTAATACTGAAATTACAACATAATTTGTTCAACTCTAGCCAGGATATTTAATATAATACTTGTTAACACCGCTTACAACTTCTATTCTATTTCAGGCTTGACTTTTTCTGGTGGTTAGACAGAAATACGAGTATTAGCACTGGATACTAATCGCACAGTAATTAAAGTGAACTAGAACTAGAAAATAATCTATACATTGCTGGCTATAGCAGACAGAGAAAAATACTCCAACCAATAAAAGTAAGATGCAAGTAAATAATAGTGTTTAGTATTTTCCTTTTAAGATCATGTGTCTTTTAACTAAGAATCCTCTAAAAGCAACCAATTCACACAAATTCTTTTTATAGACGCAACGTATTGGTTGAACAAGTTCTCCGTTCTATACAAACAGATAGGGCAGTTCTCGTGCTTTCATTGCTTTGAATGGCGTAATGTTAAACATTCAGAAGATCTCACCTCGTGAAATGCAGTCTTTAGATATCACTGCAGATAAAACACGTGGAGCGTTAAATAAAAATACAACTACCAATTTTTATTTCTAACTTTAGTAAGTTCTCCAGTTTCCTTGGCCTACTTATAGTACACGGTTTCGTTAGTTTCTGATGACTCATTAACACTAGCTAGTTTGAACACTTGATTTTTTAGTAGTTCATATTTATAGCCGGTATTTCTAGGTATTCCATATACTTTCTTTATTACTAGATCATTTAATTTATTAGCGACTGGCGTTCGACCGGATGTACAAACTGTTGTTGTTTTGAAAATCGTATAAAAGGGCGGTAAGATGATTAAGTTGCGAGATGGGTCGCTCTTGGCGAGTGGGGAAGATTATCGGATCAATTCTATCAAATATGAAAGGAGATCCGTGTTCATGAGTGGAACAACAAAAGAGTCAATGGTTATGTTTGTGATGGAGTCGACGACTATGTAGATGGTGGTTGTGATCAAAATGATGATGGTGTTGATAATAAGAGTCATATTTTTATTTACTATAACATACGTTACATAAAAAGCAGAGATCTCTTATGACTTCAATAAAAGCGTGAGCTATGGTCCAGGATACAGTTCCTTTACTATAATTTGTTTGACAATATAGTTTACAGTCATAAATTTTTTATATAAATTCTATACTCAACACGGAAATAAAAAAACCCTGTTAAATCGTTACAATAGCCATTGCATAATATATTTTGTTAATTGTTCTGACTGAACTGTCAAAGGTAATTCACGTTTCATTTGCTACAAACTTCATTTATAGTACGAGTATAATAAGTGTCCAGCTTCCATGATTCCTATTTCTGTTTCTAATTTTGTTTAGTAAACATACACAATATATTTAACACTTTCGCCGAGACTCCGTGTATTATGTATAATGTTGCTTCGCTTGTATGAAACTATACCATGTATGTACGTAACTATTCCACAAAACTTGTCCATTTCTGTGTATAACGCTGAGAGTAGATTACGACAAGATTAATGATGTCTCGCAAGCACGTACAGCAGATAACTAAGTATGAGCACTCAGATACAATATCGTGGATGTAGTTTGCAGTGGTTTTGAGCAGATAATCACGTAACAACTTAAGGACATTAAATCTATCTCGGGTGATGTACGTTGCATAATAATAATTGATGTCAAATTAAGGAACACGATCAATGTGGATGATACGTGAGATATAGTTAATTAACATGTACTCACTGTTTTAATGGACTGTGTGGATGATGACATTAATGATTACAAGAAAATGATATTGAGTGAAAACGTAAAATTAAATATTGATGAAACTTAAAACGTATACGCAGAAATGAGAGAAGTAAAGATGATTCAGATGTTTCGAAGCATTGTAATGATTTTTGTGTTTCCAAAGAGTTATTCTAAAGAAAAAACGACTTCACTCCAACGTTACACGTTTATCTGTTTACTCTATAGATTTAGCCGGTATTCCAATTAAGTAAGTCTGAGATTACGGGATTCCCGGGATTACAAAAAAAATCTTTTTTTGTGCATAGTGATTGGAACTGTCTTAGTAAGGAATTTAAAGTTGTGATATTTTGTTTTAAAATTAATTCCCAACTCGCATTAGGTCAACAGGACAGACTATGGCATTAGCTATTATTATTCTTAAAGGAGATCGAATGACGATAAAGAAGATTGAATTGATATGTAGTCAGCGGAAACTTCGTCTTGAACATGACACATTATATAATAGCTTTCTGTTTATTAACGAAGCTCTTAGACACATTCAAATGATCACATGTCGTCAAGTGACCAGCATCGTCTGCAAGCATTTGGAAGGGCTGTATGAGCAGGCCGGCGTGTTGCGCAGAACATTTCAATCAACACGTTCATTAAGAAAACTTCATTGAAGTACCTGAAATTCATTGAAATTTACCTTCGTTAAATATTACTTAATTTTTTTCTTTAAGATACCGTAAAGCGTAAAAAGTCGATGCCTCAATATAATCATAGATTTTTTTTTGTATCATAAGATTTACAGAGAGAGGTACTTTGTAAGTATTTTTCTAAGCTCGAATATGGAAAACATTTCCTAAAGGTTTTAAGTATGTATATTTATATATTGCCTTTTATTTATTTACGCGATTCCCAAAAGGACAAGCAACTGTCTCGTATCTGGAACAAGTTGTTTGTCGTTAACTAATAATCATTATCATCATCAGCCTGTTTAAGCCCACTGCTGGACATAGGCCTCCCCTGAGGGATTTTTGCCCATAATGCCCACGTTGGGTAAGCGGGTTGGGGATCGCAGAGCATGAATTCTCGCACCACGCATGTTTCTTCCCACAGCTAGCCTTGGAATTTAAGATGTTAGAAGAACAAAAATGTTAGGAGTTAAACATTCTCTGATTTTTATTTGTTTAACCCGCTACATTTATGTAAGCCGTCACTAATATATTTTTTGTATAAAAAGTAACTTCACTCCTGTAATCCCCGAATAGGTAGGCAGAGGACTGTAGAACATTCCCACGTTTCACCAGTTACTTTTAAGTCCCATGATGGAATAGGTGGTGAGCCTATTGCCTTATACCGGACACTTATCCAGACTCCGAGCACACTACTAGAAAATCTAAATTAGAATTTTTTTAGTAGTGCTCGACCTGGGAATAGAACCCAGGACCTCCCGTTCGGCAGTCGCACTTGCAACCAACACGACCAACGAGGTTACGTGAATGATGACATTATTAAGTTAAAATTTAATAAGTTACAGCTGTCTCACGCAATCGCGTGGGAATACTGGAGTTCAAACTTGTTTAAGAGTAGTGACAAAGAAACTATGCAAGCAATTGAATCTGTCGCTCGCATGGAATCCTCGGCGAAATGGAGCGCGGGAGAAGCCATTTTGGCGGCAAGATTAGCGCGTCGGATTTCTCGTCTTTACGTTTATCGTTACTCGCAACCGAGTGCTGTGGACTTAACGGGACGGTTATTTAATTTTACTGGTAATTATTGACTAAAATTTGTTACTGCTTGGTGTTCTTTATTGATTTGAATTACTTACTGTTTATACATAATTCATTGTTACGCTACTCTTCGCTTCCGTTCGACTTACTCGTAGGTTCTTTTAGAATTATATTATAGTAAACGTCTAAGATTTTAAATGTTCCAGGCGCTATTCATGGAGCAGACTTAATTGCGTTACTTGGAGATGCATTGATGTTACAAGTCGCGCGAAGGCCAGCATCAAAAAGTGAAAAGAGAATATCGTCAATATTTCGGAAATACATTGTGAACTTCGTCAAATTTGGGTGACAAATCGACCTTAACGCTCAGTGATCTATAAACCTTCTAGAATGTTCTATATGTATGAAAATTAAATGTTTTAGATCACCAGGGAATCAAGACGAGTGGCCCCGGTACGTTGTAAATGAACCTAACGTACATGAAATTTGTCTTAACGATGGAGTTGGTTGTAATTTACGTAGTACGAGCAAGGATGTGGAATTTTGGTTGCAGTATTTGCCACAGCTTATAAATTTAATATTCGACAATGAACAATCGGAACATTTTAAAACTGAGGAAGGTATTGAGCTTTTTTTATATACAAATATTCGTTATAAGGTTATAAGGGCCGCGCATTCGAATAGAAATGTACAATTTATATTAACGTTTTATTAGAGCCATTTCCCATGCAGTTTTATAAAACTACAATGTTTGTCATAGTAATAGACTCACATGTAGGTTAAGGACCTACATGTACACATAAAGTAAATTTTGAAACATGGAAGTGTACTTTACTCCTCTGCCTTCACCTTCGGATAGATCTGTATCTACGCGCGTGATGTTCTATTTATTTTTGCCTGAACGGTTTAAAAATTCCACCGTTCTAGCTCAACGCGAGCTCTGACTGCTTCAGTTTCACCCACCACCATCAGTTTAGTTGTTGATATTGATAATCGTGATTAGAAGATCGCAAGTAAATCGCTGATAATTTTTATTTATAGCTATATTTTGACCTACTTAATCATCACATTAAATAATAACTGAAGTGTCAAACTAAATTTAAACAAACATACCGCTTCACTTTGATGAATTTTCACTATACCTGATGAAGTATTTTCCAGGTGTTTCGATTGCGAACTACCGCTACAAAAATTGCTCTTATGTTTCACATGTTCAATTTCTCAGGTTATTTGATTATCTGTTATTTCAGGTGAAAGTCGTCTGCGTGGAGGCGTTTTTGCCATGTGCGGTGTCTCAGCAACATTGCTGCTATTACTATTCGCGAGTGTAATTTTATTGCACAGAAGACGAACATACCGCGCTTCCATCAGCGAAGATGGTACACGTCTATGATGTTGAGTTTTAAACTAAATTTATTTTGTATCAAACTATAACAACGTTTAAAACATATATTATGAATTGCACGTTGTGATTTCTTTAAAATGACCTTAAAATCTGCCTTATTTTTTGCTATATATTACCTAAAGTTCATTAAGATTGCAAAAAGATTTGTGTTACATTTGCGTTGTTTGAGGTAATTTGTTTTTCGCGCCATGACAGATTTTATATTGTTGTTTTAATATTGTTTTGTTGTGATTTTGAATTCGGTAGCAGGGGCTCTCATTTTGAATAAACTATTATAAAAAGTGTTGTGTTGCTTTGCGGAAAAAATTGGATATACCTACAATAGAGGATTAGATCAATAAAATTTTATGAATGTTGTTAGTACCACCCTTTTAAAGACGATGGTGCTGCTATCTGACCGACAGTCCTGCCATCTACACAACAACGACGGTACTTCTACCCAAAACAGGAAACTCGACTGAGGATGTAGTCTATATAAAAACCAAGCACCATATAATGTTGGGGTTGATGATATCTACATTTTTGTATAAGTAATCCACATTGCCCTGAAACATCGTGGCCTGATAGAATTGGAACATTTGACAGTTCACGAAGTATAACAGTTATCTTTTATTTTTGTGATTGTAATTGGTGTGCATTTTTTTCATCATCATGAGGCCTTTTACTGTTCCACAGTTGGGCACGTGTCACTTCTCAGAATACGTCATAGTCTACCAGGCTCTCCTAGTGCATGTCAGCGGACTTCACGAGCCTAAGGGAACTCTTAGAATGTATATGATTTTTCACGGTGACGTCCTACGCCGTCGTAGCAGGAGCTCTTTATCAATGTCAGGACGCATGCTGATAGTGAAACGATACTCGCCAGAAACTCATAATCAATCAACCTATCTAATGACAAGGATAACTGTTCCCACAGACTGTCTCATGATGAGGGTATCAAAGGAAAAATAACTCTATTTGATTATATGCTGTAATAGTATACCTCTGAAACTGATAATTAAATGCATACAATAATATATAATGTTAATATACACCTACATATTTTTACTTTTGACTACCTCTACAATATAAAGAAGCCATGATTTATTTCAAAATACCCAGCTCATTAGTGCTTGTAGACATTATTTTCGGTCGTATGACAATGATACAACTCAGTTACTTATGGAAATAAAAAATATTTAGCCTAAGTTAAAGCACCACGGCAAAAAAAAAATTAAAAAAATATGTTTGAAATTTACTTCTAATTATTTGTGATATGCGCTGATCTAACTATGGAGAGCAGTGGTAAAACGGACATCTCCGTTTACATAAAAATGTCTCTAAGAATGCGTCAAATTAGGGTGGCGCTACTATCGGAAAAGGACAATTTTAAAGAAAGTGCCAAAAGATTGCGTAGTATCGTATAAGATAATAGATTATATTAAATTGTTTTGGGCTACATAAACAGTTGAGGTTTAGTATACAGCGATTTCTTTAATATTGTATTCACCTAAAATATTAAATATTTCTACTCAGCACAATTTACTCCGTCCACGACTGCTAATTTCACATTATATTTTTATACGCACCTGCCGTTGTGGTGAATTTAAGAATTTATTTACTACTTAAACTTTGGCAATTTTTCAACTTGTCCCGCTATAAAATAGTTTTCTTTACATCTACACTACACACATGACTTAAGGACCTGATATTTCACCGAATCTCCATACACCTGCTTGTGAGATAGAGATTGTCTGTAAAAAGTTTTTTGATCTCAAAACCATACACGTCAGCAGATCTTCCACCTTGGCTGGTATTTTTCAGTGGAGTCTGAATAGCTGTTAAAAATTTCGTAGTAAAATATTTCGTCTCTAAAAACGAAACCAGCAGATTTATTGGCATATAAAATTAGTACAGTATATAATATACAATATACAGTACACCCTGTACACCCTAAGTCGGGTTGAGGGTAGAAAATTATCACGTTGGTTTAGGATTACTTTTCGACTTATTTCATTTGTTTTATTATATTACAATTAATTACGTTAGTATACTGTCGTTTTGTCAAAGACTCGTAAATCTTTTGGATCATTTTATTTCACCGATTTAGCTATTGTTGGCTGAACGCGTATGCACCATCGCCACCAGATTAGAAAAAAAAACAATCTGTCTTTGCTGTGTCTGTAGGAGCTACTGCGATAGCAAACATAGTTAATGCGACTGTTTGTTTCGTGATATTATTGTCATAATATAATTAATATAATATTATTTATCATATCATACTATTATCTCTACCTAAAATAATAAAATCCTGTGGAAGTGTGTAAACATTTAAAGTCAGATTATAATTTCGCCCGCTTTAGTAAACTTGCAACTACATCTTATCCTACAAAATGGCATTAGCGCTTCAAAGACGAGCCAATGTATGTATCACGTTCTTAATTCGGTTAATAAATAAATGTCCCTAACCCTACTCCCTCTGAGATAGACCCGTGGTCAACAGTAGAACAATTTTGAAGGATTGATGATGATCGATAACAAATACAATAAAGTACAAACTTCACCAGTTTCCCCAGCTTGCTGCTAGTATAATCTGTTCTTTGTAATCATCTATTATATGGGGTCTTGTACTACACCTGTCTTCTACTCTATCTACATTTTTAACATTATGATGTTTTCAAGACAGTTACCACAATATTCTACGTTGACTTTTTTGCCGGAGATAATTCTGAATAAAATACATCTTCATTTACTTTGTTAATAGAAAATGTTTTAACCAGCATCATATTTATACTCCACGTACATAACACCATTTTTTTAGGTTCGCTTGCCGCCGGAAGTAAATAGAATCCTGTACATACGAAATTTACCATATAAAATCTCAGCAGAAGAAATGTACGACATTTTTGGAAAATATGGAGCTATTCGTCAAATCCGTGTGTAAGTTTACGCATATTTGTGTAATAGTTAATTTGCCTTTCAATCCAATTTCCTATAATTATAATGTTCTCCAAGAACCTAATGATGCTTAAAAAATTTGGCAATGACTTCCTGCTACAACAATATTTCGAGTTCGTGGTTTGTACAGATATGACATAGTCATATACCAACCTCACTGTACTTAAACTTTCCCTTAAATAAATAACAGGGTTATATTTGTTATTCTGTGTTAATCATATAAAGCTATCTTACAAAATCAATTTCATAGATTGCTAGCTTCCAACTTGCATGTACAAGTTTTGAGGTAAAATGTTTTATACAATACACAATATGATATTATGTTTATTGCACACAAATTCACAATAAGAAAATATGTTTTTTACTATGCTATGTTGATATCACCCCATGTATTACACTTACATTTCCAAGTTGTTTACTGTGTTGTAGAGCTTTACAATTATATCTTTAAGGAGTGCAGAGATGTTTGCAGTTCTGGGCTTAGCATTTGCTGTAATCGGTCAGGATCTTGATTGAACTGTGAACTTTGCCTTTGGAAAATTGTTAAGTCTGTTAACAGTAGATTTTAAATTTGTTTAACTGCAGAAGGGATTTCAAATGGCTGTGGTATTTCATTCTGTACATATTGAGATATGACATGCTTAGGAGCCATTTCCATGACCAAATACCATTAATAAAAAATGTTAAGTAACAACTGAACTGTTAAGAATGTTTTTGATCTCATTAATAGTAATAAGGGAGATGGAGGTTTAAAAATATTTCAAATGTTTATAATTAGAGACAAAATGTAAATATGAATAATTACTAATTTAAATCCATTTTATACTTTCAGAGGTAACACACCTGAGACAAGGGGAACAGCATTTGTTGTGTACGAAGATATATTTGATGCTAAAAATGCATGCGACCATCTGTCTGGTTTCAATGTGTGTAACAGATATTTGGTAGTTCTGTATTATAGATCTAACAAGGCATTCAAGGGTATAGACATTGAGAAGAAACAAGAGGAATTGGACACTTTGAAGAAGAAATATGGCATATCATCAGATGATCTTAGGAAGTAATAGTGTAATGTTTATATAAATAAAATTATTGTTTCTAGTTTTGAGTTTAACTTAAAATAAGCAAACATATTCGATGGAAAATGCAACACCCACTGTATTTTTACATATTGCTGCACCAATCATGTGTTAGTTACATAAATTTTACATAACCATCATGTTGATTTGATTTTAATCTATATAACATCACATTTGTAATTTCCAAAGGGGTAGGCAGAAGAGTTCCCATTTTTGTCCCACTATAGAATCGGTAGTACATCTGTTGCTATATACTGGGCACATATCCAGACTCTGAGCCACTATCAGAAAATCTAAGTTAGAAAAATTTTACTGCCCAACTCGAGATTTTATCCCAAAACGTTTTGATTGGTTGTCATGCTTGCAATCAATATGGTAGTCATGCTTGCAATCAAAATGACCGACGAGTCAGTCTAGGGATTACAATCCCGCATGTTTAAATTTAAACTACAGGTATTCTTTAACAATAAACTTTTATTAAACATCTTTTATTATGCATCATAATATTATTTGTTTTCTAACAAATTAAATATAAATAAGTTCATGTACTTAATAATCATCAGACTAATCAAATTTGCCATTAAGTTTTAAATTACCCTTATTTCTGACAACAGTTTTATGATGTATTTTATGCTTTTTGGTCGTACTTTTTCGGATTTTACAAATAAATCAAAACTCCTGTCAACTCAGCGCGACGTTCGGAATACATTCATGAAGACTTTGTGACAACTGGTTATTTAACAACGTGCTTTGTCGTTGCAATTTATCCAAAATAAATCGAATTGTTGTGTCCTCAGTTATAAGTATTGAGTCTCGCCTAAAAAGCGCCTCAACTCCCAATTTAAAAGTTAGTCCAGGTTTAAACCTTGGTTTTGAATGTTTTTTGTAATAAGGCCGTATAAGTTGGCAATGAGACCAATGATTTTAAACCACTCATTATCGCTGAATTTAATCTCAGATTCAATATCGATTTATGCTTTATCGACACAATTCTTCACACTGTAAAATCGTTCTAACATATCTAAAATACTATTCCAGTCAATTTCAATGCCAATTCTTTTTTAGGGCCTTCTTGTTCCTTCACATATTTCTTCTAATTTCTAACATTCTTCACACATTCTTAGCGCCAATTTTCAAATTTGCGGGATCCGCGAGGTGCGTTTGGAAGATGCGAGATCCGGCAGAAAGTTCAGCGGGATCCCATTTTGCGAGATTACAATCCCTAAGTCAGTCATTTCATCTTAATCTATTTTATAATATAATAGCAATGTTAGTACTAAACTCAGACTTATTGTATGGCTGATATTGACAGTACAAATTTAAAGTAATTTTTTAATTTTTTTTTTACATATACACAAACTTCTTTAAAATCTTGTGTTATATAAACTTCAATATCCTGCCAAATGTTATATACCTCAATGTGCGCACCCACTCTGAAAGTTTGTAACAGAAAGATTTCTCTTTGAGTATTAATATATAGATTATCTTATGAAGTTAGTTTCATCCGGCATACAAAGACTGCAATAAGAAATAAAAACGGTACAGTATAATAAGTTTGTCAAATAAAACACAGTATAAGATACATTTGAGATTTATTTAGTGCACAGCGATTACATTGTTACATTGATAAGCAAAATTTTGCAGACACTAGTGACCTCTAGCCCTATTTTCGATATAATGAAACTTATTGTCTGTTGGATAGGTAATTGGATAAAAATATTGTGATTATATGAACTACGTAGGGTTTTCGTCTTTTATCGAACGTTTATTTTTAATATTTAAGTATACTTAAAACCTACGATATACTAATCTTGTTTTTTAAACAATGATCTATGCTAATTTAAAATCTAGATAGCATAGTATTTATTTTTACTTCAAACGATATATAAATGTGGATTAACAAGGGCTCGTACATTGGAATTAAAAATTTATAAAAATAAAGCTGCCACTAACCTACTACCGGCTTGTAAGTTGTCTTTTAAACTATATATTATGAGAAACATAAATTTTCTATCTTGAAATAATCTCAACAAAATAAGAACTATAAACTGAAAGACATACGGCATAAATATTTTTCAAAGTTTCAAGCCATCAAATACATAGATATGTAAACTACGGTCATTTGGAATAGGACGTGTTGATATTTCAAAAATTTGTTTGTGGGTTTTTAAGAGTCAACTTATCCGCAACGGAAATTATATTTGTTGGATACGTAACAACAGTCGAGATCGACGAGAAAAGAAAATTATAAAAAACCTACAATAACAACAAAACAACGAGAACATAGCGTAAAATTCACTTAAACATTTAAATAAATAAATATATAATTATGTCAGTTTTTTAGCTATGTAGAATATTTTCGTCCAAATATCTTTCTACAGATGAGAAATTACATGGGAAAGGAATAAAAGTGGAAATTAAGACGCCGAGGCGAGGCGTGCTTTGCCCTCTGTGACCAATTGTTTATTTAAGTAAATGTCTTCGTCTGTCGACGTGTCGATCAAATCTAGGGTCAACAGAGGCTCGTTCGGGTTGAAAGGATCCTTGCCCACATCTTTACATATACCCACGAATTGTTGTTCTACACAAAGCTCTTGGAATCTAATGCAGTCTTCTACAGTCCAGTCTTGGTGAAGAGGCCACACATCTGAAAATTTTTAATATGTTCATATGCTAATCAATATCAACGAAACACATCTGTCGTATGTCCTTAAAGAACGAGTGTCGAGCGAGCGCCTCGGGTGTCGTATAGTGGCGGGGCCGTACCGTAGAGGCGCGCCTTGATGGCCTGCGGCGGCAGAGAGCGCGCCAGCGGCACGGCGCCGGGCACGGGGCGCAGGCGCCGCGCCGCGAACACGGCCAGGTCGCCGTAGTCGCAGAAGTACACGGACACGGCGTCGGCCGACACGGCGCCCGCCACCACCACCCTGCGCGCGCCACACCGTCACGGACACGGCACCCGCGTGCCATCTTTGTGTTCACCTACTGTCTATTGTGGTCACTCCCAATAGTGCCTCCACAATGAAATCATGTACACTACAGAAGTGTACGTACCATATTATTTATATTCAATCCAATTCATACATATTTGTACCTTTTAAAATAAATCCGCATTCATAAATGTAAGCTTTGACGCTGACATGGACACTGACATTTGAGTACCTATCAGTTCATCCTTAAGAGGGAGCCACTAGTAAGGAGAATGTAAAACGTGTTGTACACTTTCGTGTGTAAATGTTGT
>DWFO01000835.1:0-18012 GCA_018246595.1 Mimoniades nurscia nurscia
CGACCCGGGAATCGAACCCGGGACCTCCCGATCGGCAGTCGCACTTGCAACCAACACGACCAACGAGGCAGTCAACCAAAAACGAGCAGAAAACCAAAGTCGACGACAAATATAGCTTAAAGATTGTTCTCCTTACTATTTCCCCTTCAGGTGACTAAGTCGGAAGGGTGCTATATCTGCTGTACAACCGACAATCATCGGTATTGTTCTGTGAGAAATGTTCTCTATGACAAAAATATCTAATTGCATTCTGAACAAAGCATAAAATCAATATTGGAATTTTTCATATTTTTGTCTTTGACTGTGTTTCGTGCAACAAATTTAAATACGCTGTTGATTAGACCTTTTTTTGTTTACATGTTTTAAAACATAACAATTGTTTTTAAAATCAATTGAGGAACGTTATGTATACCAGGATGTATGGTTTAAGGGAATTCGAAAGGACTTGGAACATAGTGAGATTTCATTTCTTTTATTAGCGAAGCCTTTATCTGAATGCTTATCTCGCAAAAAAAATTATAACCAATTTGGCCTTTTTTTACATTTACGTTTAGGGTGAAACAGATTGAGAGGAATAGTAGCTTGAACAAACCTGTCTGATTGATAATACCTGTCTTTTTCGTGTTTAAAATACAATAATATATTTTAGTGAAGAACTCATATGCGTAGTTTAAAACAGTAAGTGTAAAAAGACAATATATTACACATTATTTGAATTTATAACCAAATTATTATTTATTCCTGTATTAAAGTTCATTTAATATGTCTTAACGCTGCTTAACCATAACTCAAATACTAAATAAACAGGGCTCATGTTTAACTTAAACCTCGCGCAACGCATAAGGGCAACATCAAAATTGTTCGGTAGTATTATATTATAGAGAGAGTACAAACGTTTTTATTCGCGTCCCAGCGTAAGTACGCATAGTCCTATGTCGGGTCGCCCTGTATACGAGCAGTAAGGCGTGACTAACTGGTTTATCTCGGGTAAACGGCGCTGCTCGCTTACTGCCAATATTAATAGCTGTATTGCCTGTAGGGCAAATGCTTTCAATCGTCTCAACCACATTGTCTGACTTTTACTACACGTTCATTTTTATAATCGTGATCCCTCAACAACATTATCTGATACAATATTTAAAACCACCCTTCATATGTAGAATAATTAGTAATCTACTTAGTTTTTTGTTTTACCTTTGAAACGTCACTGTCATACTAAAATCCTACTAATGTCCTACTAAAATCACTATGGGGAACGATTTTATTAATTTAATAATTTTACAGAGTCATAAGCCATACCTATTGTAATATGCCAATGAATATTGACTACCTCGTTGGCCGTGTTGGTTGCCTGCGCGACTGCCGATCGAGAAATCCTGGGTTAAAATACAGTTAAGATATTTTAAGCCATTGTTGTAATACAATCCACGAGCAAAAGGCCAGAAGTATTCACCACCGTACTAATCCATTAGCGATCGCTAATGGATCATGTATGTTATGAGTTCGAGGCTAGCATATCTGTTGGGTCTGGTCTTTGAAATGCTCTACGGTCTTCAAAAAAGTTCGGTTTGTTTGGTATACATAACAATGTTATCATTTTAAGAACTTAAATAAATTGTGCCTGCTGTCTAGTGGTTAGTAAACACGACTGTAGAGCCGGTGGTCGCGAGTTCGATTCTCATCTCGGAATTACATATATTGGCGCGACGCGCACGGCTATTTGGTTTCTGCCTGGGTGTCTCAGTACCTTTATTTGGCTTTTTGGTTATAATGAACCTACGTTCATACCCGATGCTACCATCACGCCGGTAAACTCGGAAGAGATAGGCAGAGGAGTGCAGTACACAACCTCGTTTCACCAGCTACGTCCACGTCCCACTGTCGAATAGGGGGCGAGTATATTACCATACGCCGGCCACAAATCTAGATTCGCAGTCACTACTAGAAAATTCGTTTAAAAAATCTATTTAAGATACTGCCTCGTTGGTCGTGTTGGTTGCAAGTGCGGCTGCCGATCGGGAGGTCCCGGGTTCGATTCCCGGGTCGAACAATAAAAAAATAATTCTAATTTAGATTTTCGAGTAGTGGTTCGGAGTCTGGATATGTGCCCGAAGCAAGGCAATAGACTCACCATCTATTCCATAGTGGGACCTAAACGTAACCGGTGAAACGTGGGAGTGTTCTGCATTGCTCTGCCTACCTCTTCGGGGATTACAGGCGTGAAGTTACGTTTACGTTAATTAATTTCGATATTTGGTATGCTTTACATTTTTATATAATTTTCGTTCTAATTATTTACAAACATCAATACGGAATACATTTAATTAGAACATTGATTGTAGAAATATTTAGCAATGTCTACAATAAATTTTCCAATTAAATGAATATATTTATCATATGTGGAAAAAATTTACATATGCAGGTTGCAATGCAATATAAATGATTAAGATACAAGTGAAGCACAACAAAGACACAACCGGTGAAACGTGGGAGTGTTCTGCATTCCTCTGCCTACCTTTTCGGGGATTACAGGCGTGAAGTTACGTTTTTTTTTAAAGATACAAGTAATTTCTTTACTATAGAAATTCTATTATTTACTATGTAATAAATCAAAAACAACATCATATCTTCACGCAAGTCCCTTAAGGGGTAAGCAGAGGGCTCCGTGTGCTAAATATCTCAATCCCTACATACCTGCTGCACTTCTTCTACACTCATAACTCTCCTATTATTAAATAGAAATTTGAAATAAAAATTCTTTTGAAAGAGCATTCACCCAAACTTTGAGTTGTCTTACTATATGACGTATACGTATGTATGTATGTATGTATATATATATTTTACGCTTGATCCTCGGAAAAGGTCACGAGATGTCAGGGCAACGCTGTTTAACGAAATGCATATGACATTGGTACCTTTAAGGGCAAAAACCATCTGTAACTGCACATATTGAAAAATGTTAATTTAAATATCCCTATGTAGTTTTAAAAATGTATTATAAAAATATAACAAGGTTATGCTGATATAATTGTTGAATGATAAGGACAAGTAATTAACTTATTACACTATTTTAATAACAAACCATTCATATAAATATCAAACAATAATATACCGCAATGTAACGCAAAAGGAACAAAGAATATTGTAAAAAAAAATAACGAACGATACTCGTATTAATGGACTGACACGGGGTTTGGAGTGCAACAACCGTTAATTTTCAAAATCGTTTCACATTTCACATCATCAAAAAATACTAAACAAGTATTATCTGTGTTTTGGCGAAAATAAACATTCGCTTGCGGCCAACCGCCGATAGATAAACATGTTATTTTTTGTTATCACAAAGTTCGTTGGCACCTCGAATAGGAAGTAGGAATACCGGGAGCACATGAGGCGAGATGAGTCGACAGCCGGTCGATAGTGTGGTGCAGCGGGCGGCTGTGTGCGTGCGGGGTCGACGCAGGAGCGATTACGCAAACCGAGCTGCCCCGAGGCGCGAGGTCGTTGGCAATGGACCCGGTTCAATGTCACCAAATATATCACCGCGCGGGGAACGCCGCGCGCGCATACTTGATACTTATATCATATCACCATTTCACGTGACTAACTGTCATGTTTATGTAACCAGTCACCAAATTGGCTTATAATAAAAATATTTCATTTTAATACAAATTACTATGATTTTTTCTACTAAATTAAGATAATAAAGTTTTAGTTGTTTCTATAGTGAAAATTAATTTTAATTTGCAATATCTAATTAGCTTGATATAAAGGTAAATAATAACATATACTGATTTATAATTAATGAGTATGTTTGTATGAATGATTTTTTCAAAAAAGCTTTAGTAGTTAAACAAATAAAGTGAAAGAAAGAGCAAGATTTTTAAACACATTATGTTTCTTTGACTGTAATATGCATGTATATTTTAGATTGCGTGTTGTTTATCTTGGATAAATCTTGGGAATCAACACATTAAGTCGATGTGACACTGACAAAACGTAAGTTTATTAACAATTACAACACTATCACGATCCAATTCTTATAATTTTAAAAACATTTTTTAAAATATTTAAAATCATTATTGACATAAAAAAATCGTATAGTAGAATAGAATCGTAAAGTAGAATAGAATCGTATAGTAGAATACAATAGTAGAATTGATAATTTTCTTTCTTTTTCGAAAATCGAAATAAAAATAATTTAGATCAAATTTGCAAAATGTCGATTGGGATAAACTATGAATACCAATACAAATACAGGACAAATGTTTTTTAAGGTTTTATTTAGTTTGCAATCAGTAATAATGCTCGAATTTAAATAGGATAACTTTTTCATAATAACGAGCTACAAAAAAATAATCACAACTACAAGTCATTAGATGATACGTTAGACAAAGTATCGAGCCGTCTCGCGCGCGCTGTACGGCCGCGCTCCTGACCGGGTCGTTGACCGCACTTTTCGGCAGCGCTCCGTGTTTCAGCTGTAACGCAATCCTGCACACACACACTCGCAGAGCTGCATCGCGTGTGTCTACACACACATGTACACACGTATACAACACTTTTGTAAACCGGAAAGTAGTTGTCGGAAAATGTCAATATTACCGCCACTTCTGTCATTGTCTAATTCAATGATTAAAAGTAGTACTAACCAGAAGCGATACTATGATAGTAATTTAATATGAAATCATTCAAACGGCTGCCGCTGGTACTGTGAAGTGCCCGCGACGCACACAAGCGGCGCGGCGCGGTCGCACGCACGTTCATTCGTTGCGATAGTACCTATATAAGCCGGAAAACCATTGTCGATGTGTCGCTTTGACCGCATTTAATCGCCAAATTCACATATAAAATAACAATTTAGGATTATACCGTAAATAACAATAAACATAAATTTATATTTATTGTCATATCGTTTAAATGTATATTTATATTTTATTATATTTGCATTGTAAAATGTATATTTATACGCAAAATGGCTGGCAGCGGTTGGATACTAAGAGCTGAAGATCGAAATCAGTGGCATGCCATTGGGGAGTATTACACCTATGCGAGATCTTCCTTATTTTGCGACTTCGCTGCAATCGGCGGAAGGTCACGAAGGGCTTCGTAAATGTCCAATAGGTACTAGTCGAAGCATCCCGAAAAAACACGTGAATAAAGAAGCCGGTACCTACCTATATAATAATGTGTATAAATGCTCACGAAACATTTATTTAAGTGAATAAAAAAAACGTGTTACATATTGTTATGTGTAATACATTGAACATGTAGATGTTGCTGTATAATGGTAATTGTATGGTTATACACAGATTTACAGTTATTTATTTACTGTCCTACATGTTTATATAAGGTCTTTACTTTAGGTCATTGACCTGCAACGGCAGGTGATGTGATCCTTTACTTATGTATGTACATGCATGAATATTGTTCAGCCTATTTCTCATAGGGATAGGGAGACACTACTGGATTATACCAATCACGGGCAAAAAACTGTTTGTGATTCATTAAATAAGTGAAATTAAAGTTACCATTATCAAGACATACGATAGCTTCACAAAGTAGTAATAGTAAATGTGTTAAATTGTGCTCAAATATACGCATGCACTGTTTTATAAATTAAATATAAATAAAAATATGTTATTAACGACAACGGTCCAGTGTCGTAATAAAACGCAGTCTCCGACCGGGACGCGACGCGTCGACTTCAATACAGCCGATGGGTTTAACCCCTACGCGAATAACCACCACTTTGGTAATTACTCACCCGTACACGCATATGCGTACGATGACAGACAGACTGAGCGCAGAGGGTGGACCGCGTCAGCTTGTCAAATGTTCATTAATGTAGAGATCGATCGAGTGTTTGATGCGATGTAGAGTTAACATTAGAGCCGGCCCAAGCAAAGTTTCGTCATTATATGTAAAATGTAATTGATTAGGTTTCGTATAAGAAATACTATGAACGTATGGAAGTCATTAACACATTTAAAAAAAAACTTACACACGCTCAAAAATTCACGCATTCAAAAAGCGATAAATACTGAAACGTAAACGTAACTGGTGAAACGTGGGAATGCACTACACTCCTTTGCCTACCTCTTATTGTTAGAGGATTACAGGCATCAAGTCACGTTTATGTATTACATCCATAATATTCTCCAAACTTACATATGCCCTGTTCAATGACGTGTTCTGGTCTAGAAGCATGAATTTTCGGTAGTTTTTCAAGGGATATTTTCAAGGGATAAGGACAAACAATATTTTTTTAATCTATTGTTTACAAGATATTTATTTATATTTACTGAATACATAAAAAATAGCAAAATATAAAATTGGAAATTTAAAAAATTTAAATTCCATAAATAATATGGGCGTAGTCTATCTTGATTCTAACCCACCTAGTAATCTGAGATGAAAAAGATTTTTAATCAAGAATAATGCTGTTTTAGTACCATACTAGTACCATACCAGTACTAACCTGAATAAAAAAAAACTTTTTTTGAAAAAATGATAATTTTTTTAGCAAGTTTTTTTTACTCTTCCAATTTTATTAAAAATATTAAAATTTTGTGTTAAATTGTATTTAGTATGTGGCAGAAATGGTAGCCAATTTATTAGGAACTTGAAACAATGGAAACAATAATTTATTAGGAAATTTTCATAAGTATCCTCTGGGGTTGCAGGGCACGTTAAGCGTTTGGTATTGATAGCTAAATTTTCAAGAGGCTAGAGGCGGTTGAGTAACTCTCCCCGATAGAGTTGGCTACTATGCCACATGCTTCTCAATCCATATTGGATGATTCATGATTGTTCTTCGGTAATTTCACGCCGACTGCCTAGGTGGTCGAATGCTTGCAAGTGCGACTACTGATCGAAGGGTCCCATGTTCCATAATATGTAAGAAGGAAAAACTATAGTAACGTAAGTAAACTTATGTAAACAGAAATAATGAAAACATTCTCGAACTTTCGAGCATTACAGTTACAGTTTTTATAAGAATTCAGCACTTCTTCTGAAGAATTAAAAGTTAAAAATATTGTTATTAAAAATGTACGGCTGCAATCCTGAAAATGATTGTTTATGAAAAAAAAAAAAACAGAAAACATTAAGTTACAGTATTTACCGGGATTCAGTGACTTTGAATGTTGTGATACAAATTGTGGCAGACTTGGTAGACGTCCGCAATTTTTGCTGAAGGTCATGTCGGGATGGATATAGAATAATCGATTGTTTGCTCGGTTCATGGTCACGGAAGCTACGTTTTAGGGTTCATACACATCAGATATATATGGCACGCGGTGACTCAAGTGCTATTTTGATATTTTAAATGGTAACGACTGACTGCCGATTGGTCGACCCTTGGTTCAATCCCCCGGTCGGCCATTATTAGATTTTTCTAACATAAAATTTCTAATAGTGGCTCAGAGTAAAGATTCGTGCCCGGTGCATGACAATAGGCTCTGCCCGTAGTCAACAGTGGGATATAAACATAGTTGGTGAAACGTCGGAGTGTGCTCCACTCCTCTGCCTACCTCTTCGGATAGATATAGCGTGATTTTACATTACAATGATATTTTCCAAATGTTAATTTAATATATATTCCATAGATTATTTTCTTATTTATAGCAGATTTTTTCTCGCATTGCGGCAGAAATTAGTTTGTAATAAAAATGGCCCCTTTTTTTTCAGGTATCGATGGGTCTGGATGCGTAATGAAATACACTGAATATTCTAAAGGAGATTTTGTATAATTTCTCATTCAATCAAAGCGTCGCCCCTGACACAGATTGGAAGATTTCTTAGATACGGGCACCTAAAGCGAGCATCGCTCTCTAGACGTCTGAATATTCGTATTTGGCATTTCAGTCGCGAACGCCAGTTTCAGCCGTGACCTGCGCGACCTTTGAACTTGAGTGAACGTACCCTTGACTTGCGACGAGGTCTTTGCCCCACTATAATTAGACTGATAATGATAACGCTACCGCCCGCTGTTGTCCGTCAGCCGGCACGGAAATAAGACACGCACCGGCGTTGCATTAATGCATTCGGTCGCTACTGACGCTACAGAGATGCAGCATATTTTATAGCTTTTATAAGTCAAAAATATATCTGCCTCAACACAGACCTTCGACAAAGGTTTTAATTAAAAGTAGAAATTATCTACCGATCATGGTTACCAAAGAGGACGGCGAGGGGTAATGGGGATAAAATATGAGAATAGCCAGATAAATTAATTCGGGGTAATGGGTGCGACTTCCAAAAGTACGAGTGCCGAACGGGAGGTCCTGGGTTCGATTCCCGGGTCGAGCACTACTAAATTTTCTAATTTAGATTGTCTAGTAGTGCCTTAGAGTCTGGATATGTGCCCGGTATATGGCAATAGGCTCACCACCTATTCCATAGTGGGACTTAAAAGTAATTGCTGAAACGTGGGAGTGTTCTACATTCCTCTGCCTACCTCTTCGGGGATTACAGGCGTGATTTTACAAGTTACAATGAAAGATATACAAACTTTTATGGCCGTCATTATTTTCGAACCCTGACGCGACAGTACATACAACTAACACGCCAGGTTTGTCTCTTAAGAATCATATTAATGAGCAGATAAACGTACAAGTAATTTCAGGACACGTTTCAAATGGATCTGAAACAAACGTCTGTTAATTCATACAGTGAACGGAATTTCAACCTCATCAATCGTTATTGTTATCAGGATTTTATAATTTCTTCATTACTTGAATAGTTTGTCTATTCAGAGATCTTAATTAGAAATAAAAACGATCAAGCAACTCGAATCAATTTAATACAAAACAAAAATATCATCGAAACTATGTGGAAACGATCGAAAATGTGGAAACGATCGCCGTGACAGAGTACAAGCTCATTCTCAGACAACAATGGCACTTATCGAGGTTTAGTGAAAGTGATAAATGTTGTAAACAAGCATTAATTATATCGGCCGTAGATACCAAAGTACAAGCAATTGAAGAGAAAACACCGATCGCTTGCATTTTAGATAAATCTTAAGAAACGCTAAGTGCATTCCTGAAAATGGTCATATTAATTTTCTACAGAGAAATTGTTTAGAAAAATATCATTTAGAGTAGCTATTTATATCCAGTTATCAATTTATGATATTATTTAGTGCAAAACACATTGACCTACGTTGCGTCAAAATATTTTTTAAAATGTAAAATGTAATAAAGTATAATAATAAAAATAAAGTATAGTAATAAAAATAATTCTCGTACGGCGTCATGAGTTATATATTCATTTGGAGAATAATTAAAGTACAGACCTATATCTATTCCACGACTATACATATCGTGCACAAATGATAAATTATTTCCCAACCCAATTCGTACTAGAATTTTCAATGCCACGAAGAGAACTTTGTCTAGCCACTTTTATTGCCACTTAGAAGTGGGTGGTTTGTATTATTCGCATCCCCGGTGTCAAAGTCAGTTGACTCAAGTCGAGAAATGTCTAAAAGTTCATGCAAGTAATTCATTTACAGTGCAACTATCCACACCGCTGATGAGTTTTATCTAACAAAGAAATTTTATTACGTTTCAATGTTATTTCTATGATACTCTCCAATAGAGCATGAGTTAGTGGGTTAAAAATAAAATGTCTCCTCTAAGCATTAAGAGGTTGTTCACCCAATATTTGGGCATTCCCCTCTTAACTACTCAGTGGATACCTATCTGAAAACAATTCGGTGTATTTTTTATGAATTCTCTTTTTACGTTATATAAATTAGTTAATATATAAATGTAACAATTAAATAACGCTTAATTGTAACACACGCATAGTAAAATTGTTGTTGGTATGAAAACTACAGACACGTTCTTGAAAAACTAGATGTTTCACACAGAAGGATGTTATGTAGATTTCATCGACTGACCTTAATTGATGGACTCTACATTAAAGGTACCAATGGCACCACAATCCACAGCTACCTCATAATGAATGTAAAAATTTATAAAAGGTTAAACACAGTTACGTGATGCCATGCTAAAGGCAGTGATAACTTTAGCTTTTTGAAACTTGACATCGCAATGCTTTCAACGGTCGCCGCGTCTGAAACAGAAAAGCGCAAAGTGAATTAGTTCCCTTACAGCTAGTAATAAATAAGCACTAAGCCAAGATAAAAATGTTTAAAGCAGCAGAGCATAAGGATTTTTGATGCAATTGTCGTACATTGCCTTTTCAACTGTAATCATTAGATAACTTGTGTTCGTGAATTATTTAATTTAAGGATAAAGAATTCTCACAACACAGCCGTGTCTGTCTCAACAAAGCCATCAAGCGCATCTGCGAAGTGAATGGGCTTCTTACCAATCTTAAATAAACGACTGCTCTCTTCAATAAACTACATATCGCTTTCTCATCTTTACCTATATAATATTTAAAAATATTTAGAAATATAAAATTGTTTTTTTTAATCAACGTTTTGCATGTAAAAAAATTACGTTATGGTTAGATTATACATAGTTTTCAATACAGTATTTCAATACGTCTGGTATCTATTCAACATGTAATTCAATTACAAACCAACCGCGACGTTCACTCATTAAATGCAAACTACATAAACGTAAACGCAAGATCACGACTGTAATTACGGAAGAGGTGGGCAGAGGGGTGTGGTACAATTCCACGTTTCATCAGTTGCGTTTACATCTCGACGTGGAGTAGTTGTTGCAAGCAGTAGAAATAGTAGTAGAACAAGCGCTACTACCGATCGAGAGGTCTTGGATTCAAATCCCGAGTCGGGTACTATATTGGATTGGATTGGATTAGATTGAATTATACAATCCATGGTGGGAAGTAAACGCAGGTAACTGATGTAACGTGGGAGTTTACAATGCTCTTCTGCCTACCTCTCAGACACTACAAGCGTAATGTTACATTTGACCATCAATACAGTGGTATCGTCAATGAATATTTTTATAAATTCCCTGTTAAACAAAGGTCGTCGCATAGAATGAGAAGAGCATGGCCATAGCCTGCCACGCCATCCAAAAGCGCGATAGAAGACACCAGGCGCCGCAGAGAACATTGCGGGAAAATCAAAGTTATGTTCACTCAGTTTGCCTTCATCGTTACACCAACAAACATTTAATCTGAAAAACAGACATCATTTATTATGCTCTCGTAAAAATACATAAAAAAACACTTCCCGTGTACGAGTGAAAAACATTCTCAGCATCGCTAGAAGCGCCACCTGCCGTGGCACAGCGTGGCGAGCGTGGTTAAATAAACCGAGGACAGCCAACGGTAACATAAGATGTGACACATTGTCTCCGTAAGTCTTAGGAACTTCCGTCACGAGATGAAACGCTTACTATTAATCCAACCACTCACTACTTTCGACTATTTCTGACACGCACAGCGCACAGCCACTTACTGCGTTACTCTTTCGACATATTTACGAGTATTTTATGACTTCCGCGTAGATATATTCGATCACCACAACGTTTAATTGTTGAAAACATTGTCGATATTTATGAAATTAAATTTTAATATTAACTTAAATTAGGGTACACTTAATATTGAAATGTAATTTACTTTTTTATTTGTATACTGTTGTAATATCAGTCTATTTTAGTACAAAAACTAATAATCAGTTACATGGTTGAAAAAAAAATCCCTTTGAATAATTAAGGCATTAAAGCATTGTTTACAAGCACTACTAAGCAACCGTTACTTCTCCTCGTAAAGCTCAAACAATAACCGTTGCGCTATAAATACACATTTTTGATCCGTAGCTCGATAATGGGGTTTGTCCGCTTCAGGGCGTTGCATAATATTCTGCACTTACGAGTTCATTCATAAGGCCTGATACACACTGTCATAACGGCAACTTGTAGCCTGCAGCTACAATTGCAGTCGTATACTTCGCAACATTTGAATCTGCCAGCGAAAGTATCGCATCGAAACTACATAAATCTAGTAGACTTTCCCCAATTTTTTGTGGAATATTCATTTGCTGCTGCTATTTTTCATTTTATTTTGACATTTTGTGAATTTATAATTGCCATTTGTATTCTTATATTTTTTTATAATATATGTAGACTTTTAAAAAAGCGCTGATACGTTGTGGCTGTCACATAAAGTTACGTACGTCAGTAAATGTACCTAAACCTCGTGAGGAGTGGACGCGCGCCGCACGCCCGCGCCGCGCGCCCGCGCTCACACGGGCAGAGATAAGAGCCGGTCGTTCACCCCGCTGGAGAAATGGCGCCTGAAATCGCTCTAAGAAAACAATGCCGGAGGTACCTTTTAGAGTATTTGTTCCTGCTCTTTCAAAGATCGCCTCGAATAATATTTAGCGATTGTTTTAATTTTCTGTACTATAACCAGTAGTAACCTTGAAAACCTTTTTTCCTTTCAAGGTGAGCTAAATCTTAATTTTCTTTATGTAACTAACTGAGTATTAACATAGTACGTTTGTCGAGACTTTGGATTATCGTATTGTATAAAATATTAGATTTTTCCGTTTTAGATTTTCTAGTAGTGGCTCGGAGTCTGGATTTGGATGTAGTGTATGTTAATAGCCTCACCCCCTATTCCGCCTTTTACTCCCTCGTTGGTCGTGTTGGTTGCAAGTGCGACTGCCGAACGGGAAGTCCTGGGTCCAATTCCCGGGTCGGGCACTACTAAGTTTTTTAATTTAGATTTTCTACTAGTGGCTCGGAGTCCGGATATGTGCTCGGTGTATGGCAATAGGCTCACCACCTATTCCATAGTGGGACGCAAACGTAACTGGTGAAACGTGGGAGTGTTCTACATTCCTCTGCCTACCTCTTCCGGGATTACAGGCGTGAAGTTACTTTTTACACACACATTTCTGTGTACTCCAGAGTTATTGTTTGTATTATATTAATATGTGTTACTAAATATTATAATATAATGGTAGGATTTGTCCCATGATTTTTTTTTAAGTTAAATGAATATAATTTTTACTTTTTACTATTATCTATTCATTGTTTTAGTTTCTCAAACGTGTACTGTTTCATATAAAATATGTACATTATAAATATAAGAAAGAATATAATACAAAATACAAAACATAAAAAAATTGTGTCTCTACTAATTTGGCCACCCACTGTACTTTTTGCGCTGTATATCGGAAATCGTAATACAATTAAATTTGGCAATTAGTAGATAGTTCAGTGTTGTAAATATAATTTTCATCACATGAGCTAATATTAATGTTCTAATTTTAATGTACATGTATATTTAATTGTAATTGCTAAAATATTACATGGCCTCGTCTTTCTAAATCTAAGTTGGCGGAGATTAAATTTGTTGTTCGTTATTATGAAACGTGGCTCAATATTTAATTAGTAACATAAATAGAGTTTGCTATCGAAAAGTGTCATAGTTATATTATCACAACAGATCCTTTATGGGTTAGGTAGAGAGTGCTGAGTACCAAATGTTACTTGCCTCGCTGACCTGACGTGCTTCTTCTACATTCATGACTTTCTTCATACACGAAGGTGACTTCATACACGAATTTATGTCTTCATACACAAATGTAGAACTTCATACACGAATGTATGACTTAATACACGAATGTCTGACTTCATATACCAATGTAAGACTTCATACATTAATGCATGACTTCATACACGAATGTATGAAGAGATTGAATGTATGAAGTGTACCATAATGCGGAGAATGGAGAACTTGGTATTAATGCATTTCAGTTACCAGAAGACAATTATCCTTTCCCAAGTTTTACTTGCTATTGAACATCTTACATATGTTTTATCATATGATTGATAACTACACTCATCTTCTTATTAACGACTGCTATATTCAAATCCCGGATCGATTACTTTTTCGGATTCGATTCGGATCGGATTCTTTTAACTTAGAATTTCAGGTTAAAATGTCAAGTATTAGCTCGAATTTTGGATTTGCGCTCATTGTATAGTACCTAATAATAATAATAAAAATAATAATCCTACCACCATTGTTGGACTCAAATGTAACTTGTACAACTATGCCTTTCTACCTATGTCTTCAGGGATAACAGGCGTGATGCTATGTATATCCAATAAATTTATTTGCAATAATAAATTGAAGTGAACTACATTTTAAAAATATTCTTTTACAACAATTACAATTCATTTATTACATCGAATCAAAGGCAAATTAAATGAAATAATGGAAGCTTATTTTGCTACCATTTAATTCAAAATCTATTGTTTCTGAAATAGTCTTTAAAGGTTTGAGAACAAGATAAAAAACTAGACAGGCTAGGTTCAATAACTACGTGATCAAAAATTACTTTCAACTCTGCCAAACTATTAAAAAAGGTAGGTGTTTATCTATTCTTTAAAGTTTAATTGAAATACTCAATTTTGTTATTGAATATTATGTTTATCAAATAACCTAATACATAAAGCCTGATACTAAGTATATAGCAATGTGAATAACGATACTAAGTATATAGCAATGTGAATAACGAAAATATAATTTAATCATGGCGCTACTGAGCTGAATTTAAGCTCTCGTGCAAACTAACATTTGAAAATGATCAGAAATATGTATATATATCTTATACTGACTGATACACATTCAAAATTTACTTTATATTCGCGCTTTCTTTTTGTTTTGTTCCTATATTTTTCTAAAACTTCAACAATTACTCATTACATAAAATATATTACGTTACATCAAATATATTATATTACATTACATCAAATATATTATATTACATTACATCAAATATATTAGAAAAATATTCTGTGTAGGTGAATACAAACATCAATATGCATCCACGTATTCTGTACGGCAGCTGATATTAAAGTGCCTCCTCTGGGGAATACTGCGTGTGTTGTTAAATTTTCCTATCCATAACAGCAAGTTGGGAGCTTATTTGGAGAATTTTGAAATATATGCTTTCGCAGGCGATATTTTAAAATGCATATACAGGTCTTGGGAATTCAGGTAATGGAGATAAAGAAGATATAAATTATTGTCATGTTGCTTGCTAAGTAACGTCCTCTTTGTACTGAATGATGGTACGTGGTAATGAGTATAGCATTTTGTGCTTGACACTCTGAGATTGGCAAGTACTAAAATAAATGTTCAAATGTGAATTTAGAAGGAAATCTTAGGTAGTAATGACAGCATTTATACTTAAGGTTTTATAATATTAACCAACAGGTGTCTAAGTTGTTAGCTTGGTCATCCAATATTTCGCATTTTTTCAGAGTGGAGGTTGTTTTAGGTTGTGGTACTCGTATGTTCGAGAAAACCCCCAAATATAGGGTACAAACGAATTGTATTTCACCCTCCTTTACATTAATCACATTTACGAATCCATGTATGCCGTATTTTCCTTTCCAACATGACAGAAACACAATTTGAAATAACCTTTTAGCGGATTGAGTGCTTTTTAAATTTAAACAGGGTTCTTGTTCTGGTTCAACATAGTAAATGGCAATATTACTTATGAAAGTAAATACGATTAGACGCAATGTTGATTTACTCTATCAATGAATGCATTGTATTATATACAGATATAACGGATCCGTTAGATTATATTTCGTGTCACAAACCCAAATGACAAAAGGCTTTTATTTCAAAATGGGGCAAATAAGCGTAGGACATTATTTTGTACCGAATCCAAAGTTATTTTATTTTTAACGTTCTTACCAATAAGCGATACCTTATTTACTTGGTTCTTTGCAAATAGATTATTCGTTTGATATAAAACAAATATTGACACAGTGATTCGATCCACAAACACATTTAATTCGACAGGAGACGTTCATTCCCTGTGACTTGATGAAGTATTTACTCTTAAAATTCACCTACACGTAGATTATCATTATTTATCATTATTATACTGTTATGCCAGGTCCTTTAAGGGGTAGGCAGAAAGACTGAGATCTAAATATCTATGTTTACAAACATGTCAACCATGTTATACACTGATCACTCTTTTCTTTTATTTCTTACAATCACTGAACTACAAATTTTCTTATACTCCTCACGCCCTATTTAACAGTACCATACCTGTTTGGTCAAGATATGTTACTTTTGGTTTCCCTCGGTACCCACATATGCCTATCAAAATTCGCATCGTATGTACGTCTTGTCTCTCTTTCATTATTTAATATCGGTGAAAGCGATGCTTGGTGTAATAAAATAGTTTTATTTTAAAACAAGTGGGCGTACCTGCAGCTTGTAGGTCACGTGGATGATGGATGGGGATTATTCGCAGTGAATACAATGTGTGCAAAAATATAGCTCCAATTTTAAATCTATTTCACTGCAAGCCCCGTGTGTTATTTCCGTGCACTGCGGAATGTCAGTTTGTAAATCATAAACGTTGATAGCTGTGGTTTCAAGTGCAAAAATTAATCAACTTGTACTGAAATAAACTTTAACTTTGTTTAATAAAAATAACTTTATTTAATATAAAAATAACTTTGTCACATCTGTTCATACACATTTTTATTTATACTTAGTGATTTTGTTAATTTAAATACATATTAGTATTTTAAGTTTAAATAATTATATGTTCTGTTTGTTTCATTATTGTCACATTTTTAATAAAATTGTGTCTCTTTCGTATATTACAGATGGACATAACATCAAGAACTAAGTATGATCAATAGAAGTTTCAAATGAGTAGGTAAATTTCTTGATTTAGTGTCTTTTTTGTCGAGTCAACAGCTGATCGTGAGAGATCAGCTTCGTAGTGAAAGGATAAGTCGCAATGCCCAGGGTGTGTCGGGCAGTACCTATATACATATATGTTCGTATTTCATGAGACATAGTCGCCGCTCGAGTAGGCTCCTTTCATGCACCCCTTTAATAGTGTGACCTGGCACGGATGTGATGTGAAGAAGCATGAGGCAGCTGATTACATGCTTACGACCATTACTACTAACATACGGTTCGCTTTCAGCGGATCTATACTGCACTCATAAATCCAATAGAACCTCGCAAAAAGCTTTGAAAAGGTCAGTAATTCTCAAGTCTATGTAGTACCCAAAATAATATTTCTTACCCAATAGCCAATATGTTCAAGCTTAGTTTTTATTTTCTGCTTTGTAAATTTAACAGCGGATAGCACAAAGATTCTTGCAAATATCGTTATTAAGCTTATTGAGCCGAACATTTGGAAACGTTAGTTGGTTGGTCGTTCTCATATATTTTGTCTAATCTTTTAGTGTAGTGGTAGAATGCCTATTATGTAGTGTCAAATACGCCATACACCGCCCCCACGGCAACTGGGATGCGGTCGACGGGAGCCTATGATGTAGGATGTTGGATGTGTCGGAAATTAATTGGGCTACCTCGAACGCTGGCCTATCATATAATAAAAAAAGGTTCCGTTGATAAAGTTCTATTGTCCTATGTAATTTATTTTCGTAATGTAATAAAGATATTTAATTAAAAAATATCAGTAAGTATAAAATTGTTAGACACCTAATTACTCTATTATACTATTGATTAACTTTATGAAAGTCCCGTTCGGGCAAATTGCTTGAATAATCCGCTACGACTTCACTTAATTTTATTGGTTTTCGAGAGCAGAAGTTAATTTTTTTTTAATAATTGTACAACAGTAGATCAAAAGATGATGATAATAATGCTCCATAATACAAATTTATGTGCAAAAGTGTACATAACAATGTTTTTTTAATTTTTGTTTCATGGAACAATATTATTACATTCCTTTATTATATTATATTATATTGGATACAATATTCAATATTTGCCTGTTCCTAGATTAAGCGACATATTGTTTGCAGTATTACTGACTAATATCTTGATCTGGAAATCAACGTCACAGTGATTCCATTAACAATGTATGAGGCTGATGAGTAATATCCTAAGGGACTATTCGCATTACAGTAGGGGAGCGGGGGGCTTGTTGTAACAATTTTTAGAAATTATGATATATCTTGTGAGGTATTCAATAAATTGTCACAAACTAAATTTTTATTGATACTCTAATAATTCGTCTACGAA
>DWFO01000836.1:0-18009 GCA_018246595.1 Mimoniades nurscia nurscia
TGTGAATCGCCGCCATAGGCATCGCGAGAGCAATTCAATCGAGAGTAGGTCAAATAGAGCACACGAGTGCGTGGCACGGAGGTCGCCGGCGGATTGGCGGAGGTGGCGCGCACCCCCGACACTAAGTAGCGCGCGCGGCGAGCGGCGGCGGTGGGGCGCGTGCCGGGCGCGCGCACTCGCACGGGCCTCCGCCCTCCCCGCCGCCCGCTCTGCTACTTGTTGCGCGCTGATCAAAATACGCCGGCACTTATTATGCCATAGAGCCAGCGAGAAGCTCGCGCCGCTATTGTTGCACGTTGTTGCGCATAATTATCCTGTCCATTACCTTGTTCGGAAGACGAGATCTGCTCGTATCGTCTATTTAGAAGTCGTTAAGCAGAATAGATGCTGTAAACGGGTCTACGACGATATCGTGCTATAAATGACCTTGTTTTATGTGTTATATGATTTTAAAGTCTGTCACAGAGATGTTAAATCCAGAAAACGTAGGAATTGCATCTGTTGTTTAGAATTTATTTAAATAGTTAATACTAAGTAAATAAATTAACGAGATGGTTGAGGTAGCCTCATTTGTATATCAACGTCTGAGAACTGTAATACTAATGAGTATTTTTATCAGCCTAATCGTAATCAACAGATTCCTAGCCCGTCCAGAAGGCATAAAGATACTTAATGGGAACATTGCGCTTATGAGCTGCGGGGCAGGTGCATCCAGCATCAATGCTCAGCTTAGTCTAAGATTCTATGACGCGCTGACTCTTTTATTTCGTGTCTAATTAAAGTGTTGGATTATCGAGTCGAACAGATAGGGGATACGTTGGTAATAATGATAAGGTTTACTTATGCGTTTTCCATTTAGATACGTAAACAGAAAGCTTCGGTGGACGTTGCTTGCAATTTAATGGTAGTAATTTTATGTAAGACGCATGCGTTTATTTGCGTTTATACACACGTCTGGGCTAAATATAAGCGTAGCCCTCAGTGGGTTGCTTAAGCTGGTGGCGTCAAGTTATCGACAGGTGTGCCACCGGCGGCTCGCGACACCATTCTCGCCGCGCGCCGCGTCACTCAGTCAACATCAAATGCCATGATTTCAATGACGTTCTATATACGAAATTTCCATTTGTGCATAGCACAAATACCGACTTATAAATATTTGATATCTTTATGAGATTTTGAAAGTAAAATACGACAAATGTTAAGAATAAGGCATGAAAAAAATTAATTTTTAATAAATATTTTTTTGCCTAATCAGTTTTCTTGCTTAGTCGGTTATTTTGCGTGTTCAGGATTAAATTTAAAAAAATAATACAACCTATACATTATACATAATTCAGTATGATAATTTCAGTATCTCTTTGTTCAAGATGACATTTGGATATGTTAATATACAAAATATCGTTATCTGAGCGTAAACTTATACTTAAGAAAAAACTACAATCATGTCTTACTAATATGAATAAGATTTATTGATAGAACTTTGATTTTGATTGTTTTTAAGAAGCATATTATCTTACTAAGTATAATATTAACTTAAATTTTTTTAACGGTATGAGGCCTTGTTCGACGCGGTTTATACTAATGAAACATAGTCTGTCCTTAGCTAGTCATTTTTGCTAATTCACCCCTATGGTAGTCCACTGACGCCATCTACATGCACCCCTAATAAATCGGAACTAAAATCGATACAATGACTGATAAACGCATATTGTTTCTTCGTCATCAAGATAGAGGGCGGCACATACGAATATTTAAGGACATTGCCAATTAACATTGTTTTTGTACACACATAAACTAGTTTCTTTGAGCATAGTACGAACTACTTAGAAGATTACAAACATACAATCTTTGATATTGCAAAGTTACTTCAAATATCACATTTCAGAAATTGCACATATCTTTAATAGAATAATATAGTAGCTTACGTAATAAGTTATCGAGTGTCAGAGTAAAATACGTCTGGCCCAAACAATTTGCTTGCAATTACCTATATAAATTGTCCACGTGCGTACATTGACGTAACGTCAAAACAATCAAACATCACAAACTGTATAAAGATCCATTGATTAACAACGAAATGCCACTTTACATTATTTATTATCTCACACATTTTTACACGCGCATAATTATACGTCAACTGATATAATCATGTTGAGGTTTTACAACGTAAGTGAATAACGGACGCTTAAAATTAACATAGAATTTTACAGTACGTTTAAATATATGTTTATTTTTTCATACATTCATTTCTGCTGTATGAAAGCTTAATGTTATACAATATACATACGTTCAACAAGTTTTATATATTCAAAAAGTAGGACCGTTTTCAAATATCATTGTTTTACATATAGGTATATATCTCATGACCTAATATTGTTTACTTAATGTATTCTTTGTACTTAATTACTTAGAAGTAGTTAAGTTCAAGAAAAAGCCATACATCAACTAAAATAGAAATTCAACTGATATTCCCACGTGACAGTCCTGATGGAACATGTAATATAATTTTAAGTGTACAATTTAATTGGATTACGCAGCTTTACACTTAATGGAAGAGGAGAACCTCCGACGTTATCGGCCCCTTTGATTATTCAGACGTTTTAGTAGGCCTTCATTATAATTATGTTGTCATCCGCTGAATTTATTGATATCTTTAATAACCGTATCGATTCGTCGTCATTTAATTCGCAACGATATAAAAAAAAGCGTCTCTCGCAATAATAGATGGTGACCGTTGATGTAAATAGTTGTTTATGGTGTTAATAAATCTATTGGGGATCGGTAAATTTATACCATGAAAACTATTGTCCCGGCTGTGGTAACAAACATACAAATGACAAAACAAACGCGTCGGACACAGACAGATACCGATTGTCATCGAAACAAACGTCGCACGACCGCTTCACCCTCTAAATAACGCTGAGGCTCGTGCAACTCCTCTCAAGGGATCTAGAAGGCTATCATTTAACAAATAACAATCACAAATAAAAAGCGACGCATCATGTATACGGGCATTAGTAATGTTGAGCGCAAACATCGCGGCTGGGTGTATAATTTTGCGTCTGCTGACACCGCGGCCGTGCCGTGCGGCGTGGTTGCCATTCCACAATATATCACATGCTCGCGTCCACCGCCACAGAGTATAATTCGTGTAATTTATAGGATACCTACTAGGACTAGTAGCAAGTGCTGGACACAGTTAATAGCGGGTAACCACGCGACATACGCATTTGAGTACAGTCGCGTCCGAAGTCGCTTCAGGCACGCCCCGAGCGCTTAGTTTATAACATTTGCAATGCATTTTTTTCTAATTTTACTCTTTCTCTGATTATTAAAACTTTAATTTGTAATGCGATTACGTACATTTCGATTTCTACAGTTTTACTTATGTTACATATGTTTATTAGGCTTTCGTGGATTGACGCGGTGGTATATCGAAAACGATCTGTAAATGCAAACATCTGAAATCGAATGATGTAGCGGTTGGATGATTCGTATTTATACGAACTCACACTGAAGCAAATCGTCAGAGTCTACTCCAGGTCATCCGTAGCTGCAAGAGGAGACCAGAGTACCAAGCAATTAAACTTTAATAAACCATAAAATATCATCAACCATCGCAACAAAATAATTGAACACTGTTTACGTAAATAAAGTAGAATACTTCTTTTCATATATTCTAAGTGCAAAAAATACGGGTATAAGTAGGTATATTTCACGAAACAGGGACTGTTTCAATGCATATTGTTTAACTTATAATATTTGTACCATGCAATGTTTAAATCGATGGTTTTAATAGTTCTGTAAAATTATGAGTTTGTTAAAGTCGTAATTAATGTCTTAAGAAGTGAAAGACGCTTAGCATTACTCTGCCGTGATATTGATGTCTGTGACCGCCTCGAGCGTCTGTAAAATAAAACAAAACATGTTCATGTTACTTCTTCAGCGCAGCTTATCCTGCGAAAAGTTATGACCTCCGCTGGGGCTAAGTTTGTAAAAAAACTTTGGTACAAAGCCTTAATATGGGAAAAGGTCAAATGATTTACGATAATGTTATCTCGATAAATATCTGTGTAACTGTACTGGGCGTAGACTCGGCGCTGTAGTTACACCGCGCGGTTTATTTATTTCTGTTGTGTTAAGTTCCCGCAGTGTAGTGTTGCCAGGTTTATTTTTTATTTCGCTCATCTATGTCGATTATTCATTGATCAAACAAATAACGTGGCTTCATCAAAAGAATATTCTTTCGCTCCCACGGCTAGATTGCATTTAATTATTAAATTTATGCCGGGGTGTCGACAGAAACATGTTTCAATATTTATGTGCTACAGAAATACCTAACGCTCGCATGCCATGCTTGCACTTTATTCCTTCTGCATGAAATGGATAAATAACTCATTACGCTATCGAATTTAACTAATTCACAAACAGTGTGAAAATTACATTTAGGAACGCTCTTATTTTTTATTGTCACAGTTTTGCTCTGAAACGGAGAAACATTGGGTGAAGTTGGCCCTAAGTTATTTTAATGGGCAGTTCTTTGAGCTGAGAGGGGCTATTTAAAAATACGGTAAGTAAGTATATGAGTACCGGTTAGTTAGATAATTATACCGATTTTAATCGTTTTGTAGTACATATACATTACATTTACCTTGGTTAGCCTTCTTTAGTCGACTCATGCTCCTATTTGTTTCTACGAGTATCTTCTACCCATATATCCAGCCAGCCATTACCTTAACATAGTAACAGTTATTTAAATGTCACTCTAGTATAACAATATTTTTATGATATGTTATTTCTTGTAGATATTCTATAGTAGTTATTCTAGATATGTAACTCTTAAACATACACCTAACATCATTGATCTAACTATATGAAACTTTAATAATGAGGGCTCGCAACGATTAAGTAGCAGTACGAGAGAGTATAAAAGTATATATTATCTCTTAAGTATTGACTGAACGGACAAAAGTACTTATTCATTAAAGCCTGATACGCGTTCAACGTTAATCTGCCTTGTCAGATTGAAGCCGAAAGTCAATGCAATCGATCCGAAGCATGTCGATACAACTTTAAGCATCCAGTGAACTTGTGCTCGGGATTAATATGACCTGACGTTACAATTAACCCGTCCGTGCGCTCACCAAAATTGACTTCGCACTTTGTTTTATCGAGTCATATCCCGTCTAATCTAAAATTTAACTTTTGATTGTTTACAATGTCCAGATTCGGGTTTATTTGTGTATAAGAGTTATGGTGAATGGTACGTCATGACACTGATTTGAAATTATTTTTTATGCTAAGTATAATTTTCTTCAGTATTTCGTAACAAAAAATAAACGTCTATATGTTACTGAACGAATAGGCATAGTACTGCAGTATACACTCACGTTTCGCCAATTACTTTTACATTTCATCATGGAATGTAGAGTGATCTTTTTGCTGTACACCGTACACAAATTCTCACTCCAAGCTATTATTAGATATTTCAAGTCAGAAAAGTTCAACAGTAGCTGACACGCGAATCGAAAATTGGATTTTCGCTCGGCCGTCTTGCTTTCAACCACTTTCACCAACGAGGTAGTCAATATTCTTTCACAGTAGTAACTATAAGAAAAACAGTCAAGGGTTCAAGATTTCATTTATTTACTTTGAGTAGGTAATTATTGCTTTCTTATTATGTTTTCTAGAACAATGTACGAGTATACATATATGCAATAAGGTACCACTACATTACAAAATATTTTTACTATCTGTGTCGAATAATTATGACGGTCGAATATATGAGATTTATCATTAATTAATTACTGAGCACTACCACTAGTATGGGACGAATAAATCGATTTCTTGTCCACGATATTGATGCTGAGTTATGATGCGGTTCTACAGATTAGACGATGCGAAGTAATTATTCATGTTATAGTTATAAATTTTAACTGTAATTCAGTTAAAAACAAATTTTTCGCTGGTTTCAATAATTTAGTCCGAATTTATTTAGTTTATTTCATGCAAACTTTCATCACTATTGGAATGACTCTTAAATTGTCTAATAAGATATGGAATCTTATAAGAGCGATTATTATTTATCAGTTTCGAGATCGTCGACCGGATCGTCCGTATTACGTTGTCTTTATTATAAAGAATTATTACTAAATGTTGACTAAAAATGACTGCCTCGTTGGTCCTCTTAGATGTAAGCGCGATTCCCAATGGAGAGGTCCTTGGTTCAAATACCGGATGGATTTTTCTCCGATTTCCTAATAGTGGCTCGGAGTCTGGATATAGGCCCGGTGTACGGCAATAGGCTCACCACCTATTCCATAGTGGGATGTAAACGTAATTGGTAAAACGTGGGAATGTTCTACACTCCTCTGCCTACCTCTTTAGAGATTACAGGCGTGATAAATTTACGTATTAATAAATGTGAAAGATGCGCCAATTAGAATCAAACCAATAGAAAATGTAACGTTTAGTCGTTTGATTAACTTGAAACTACATAAATGAAGATAAAATAGTATTTCACATATCATGTTAAATATAGTTATTCTGCTCAAAACTTTAAGAGGCCACAGTTTGTATATGGTTTTTTTTTCATATGTAAATCGATTTACGGTAAGGTGGGAGTAAAATAAAATCGACTGAGTGAATATAACAAACAAACATCTCCATTAAAATTAACTAAACCATACTGCAATTGAAACATAATTAAGTAAATATTGTAAAAATAGTATTTCGACTATTAAAGTTTCTCACAAACTACATAATGTGATCAAATAACAAAATATAGGAGCAGTTGAACGTGGCCTACGAAACAACTATGTATCCTCTACGCTAAGCCTAACATCTAAGGCAGTGCTGCTACAGGCGTAGCAATAGTACCAGCGACTCTACTAGCAAAGCCTATTGTTACGTCACAGCCTGCCATTGGCGGCCGCGTTGCCTCTCATGCCTACGCGCTCCAATCAGAATGAACTAACTTCGAATAGTCAAGCATAGATATTTGCAAGTATTTATAATACAGCGCTACTTCGTTGAGGTTGTAGTCATTAGAGATTCTACTTTTGTAGCTATCATTAATTGTTAAAAATAAACGAATTGTACAGCTGGTTTAATTAGTGTGTATATAGTTTTTCTTTCAGGTACATTGCATATCTGATTCACACATAACCTAATCAACCTGTATTAGTACACATATCCCTTCCTAAAGGATCTGCGCTGTACCACATCAGCCGGTCACCAGAGTGTCATCTGGTGTATTGTATAGTAGGATAGGCGAGGAACAGGTTAGGTCGGCTTGGTCCCCTAAGATCGAGCTTGGAACCCTTTACACCCTTTGCGTGTGTGATTGAAAACTTGCAAATTGAAAATCTTATAAGAAAAAATGTTGTCATTGTGCAAAATAAAAGATGTCTAGGTAACATTAATTCACTCTGAGAAGTTTAAAGACATGGGAGTATAATATAAAAAGTGTGTTTTTAATCGTGTTTGTTGCAATCTCGCGAAGTACTTTTCAAGTGTAAATTTATTGCATATTGAAAGTTAATATGCGAAAGTAGCGGAACACGCGAGTTGTCGATCTTTCAAAGTGTAATTTACACACTAATAACATTGATTAATAAAAGTGAGTTAGTGATTAATTGAACATGATTACCCTTATAATGTATGTGACGGATGCAACCATAGACTGAATATGAAATAGAAACGGTATTTTAAATGTTCGTAGTTTAGATACTTTTAAAATATAGGCACTTTTAATACCGCTCATTATCTCCGTTCTAAATTCGAATGTCGATGCATGCGGTCACTTCCGCTATCAGACTCGACTGCCTCGTCTGTCGAGTGGTTACAAACGCGGTTGCCGAACGGGAGGTCCTAGGTTCGATGGAATTTGTCTAATTTGAAATTCCTTGTAGCGGCCCAGAGTCTTAATTTGTGCCCGGTGTATGGCAATATGTTCACCAGGTCCAATTGGTATTCGATGGAACCGAAACGTAACTGGCGAAACATGGAAGTGTACTAGTGGTCTCTGCCTACCTGTCCCGAGCATTACACGCGTGATGTTCCATGTTCTATTTTTCATTTTTTTTCGTTATCATGCATATACATATGTAGGTACCTGCGGTTTATTAGTCTAATTCTAACCAAAGCGTAATAGAGAAATAGCTGTGCTATATTCGAGTTTTCTCTTCCGACGATTCCAGTAAGACGAATACTCTAAGTTTATAAAGTTTTTAGTTTAAATCGATAGTAGTTGTGAAGTTATGGTCAATTTATTACATGACGAAATATCTTAGTAGCATTAAAATTCTAATAGCAATAATTTGTGATTTTTATTTAAAAAAAAAAACAGAACTAGCCATTAAGGTACGTGATCCTTGTAAATCATTTTAGATTCACATAGGATAAAAATTGTTGCTGTGATGCGGATTTTGTTGCCATAAATTGATGTATAATAGTAGCTAAAGGTATTTCTGTTACATATGAACACCATGATCGTAACAAAGAGGTGTTAAGATTGTGCAGTTAAACGATGTCCTGATACAGCAGGATGATTGCTATGTGATTCATGACTCGTTTCTACCTAAAAAAGATTACGTTTTCTTGTAACGAGATAGTTTTAGTTTTAATTTGTAACTTTAACAAGTATAATTGGCACAATGTAATTAACGTATTTGACATATTTAGTATTTAAATTTATTGATATTCTTCGTATAAGAATGTTATGGGATAAGGACATCATGCAACCAGGTTATATTTTTAGTATAGTCTTATTACGGCTCTTCTAATTAGAAGCAATCACGACTAAAAATTTTGCGACATATTATAAAAACTAATAAGAATCCCTCCGTTAACCTTAGTGATGTCCCTAGAAATGGAATACCTTCTGAAACCCGCTAAGAAAAATCAGTCAACTTGTCACTATTAATTTTAAAGCCTACACTGCTATTTTCTGTTTTTTCCAAAAGATGTTGCGGCCCTCTCTTAACCTCAAAAGTCAACGATTTAAGAAATACAACGCTATTATAAGCATGTGTGAGGTCTTATTACACTCCTCTTATAGCAATCCGTCTCAATTCTTATCTCGTTCATTTATCCTTACTTACTCGTGGAATTTCACTCAATTTTTTCCTGTTAGTAAATTTTTCAAACTGGACACCGACGTGTCCTGGGGATTCTTTACCCAGCTCTCGCATTCGCTCTGTTGCCTTTTTGCAACTTGAACACTGACGTACACCTATTTAGATAAGTGGATAAAATATTTGTGGGAGAATAAAATATTTCATTGCACTTTAATTCCTGCCTTGATATATTCACGCGTGTGTAATACTTAAATGAACAACCAACATTCTCGGGAATTTACTAGAGTATGTTGGTGGAAGATATTAACTTTACTTAATAAAGTACATTTTGGTACAGATGTTCTTTTTTGTTTTAAATTCTTCACTTTTGTTCTGTTGACTGCCTCGTTTGTCGTGTTGATTGCAAACACTACTGACGATGGTGAGGTCGTGGGTTCAATTACCGGGTCGGGCACTACTACATTTTTCTAATTTAGATTTTCTAGTAGTGGCTGGGAGTCTGGATATGTGCCCGGTGTTTGGTAATAGGCTCACCACCTATTCCATAATGTGACGTATCCATATCTGATGAAACGTGGGAGTGTTCTATATAACTCAGCGTACCTCTTTGAGGATAAAAGGCTTAAAGATACATTTTTTTCTATTGATTTAATTTTGGTGTCATTTTATACGAACTGTACATATGAAAAAAGATTTGTGAGACGAAATCAGACTTACTATTTCTAGCCACATAATTATGAAGATGTATGATGAAGATAATGTTTGTTGCAGCGGCAACGTTCTTAAAAGCAGGAAACGTTTATTGAAACATTTTCGATCCAATCAAAACGATAATATATGATGGGACTATTAAAATACTGGCAACTTTGATATAACATGTAAGCATTGCTTCCCAAAAAGGACGATGATTACTCGGAAATGGCTTTCCATTCATGATGAGCGCTACCGACTCAATTTTGTTTCAAGTCACGGCCGTCAATTTAGCTTCCGAATACGCGGTACTCTGGCATAGAGGCCCAAACTTTTACTTTTGTGTTGAAAAAAACAAACACACGCAAACGCTGTCACGTAGGAATAATTTCATCGTCATTATTCTGAACGTGTGAAAATCTGTGGACGTGTCGCGAGTGGCGCCAAAGTTTTATTGTTCTCTGTGGTTGAGTGAGGTCCTTTCGGAACAAACGTGATCCGATTTAATAACTAAAGCATAATAACAACAAATATCCTCTTAATCTTAATATGTCAATTTTAATCGAGATATTAGCAACTCATAAGGTAGTCACATCAAGGATCAAACCAAGGCTAAGACAACGTAAAAATGATATATCAGTCAGTCATTTAATGTACTTCGACAATAATAAGTAATCGGCTACCTATCCGAACACACAAAAATGCTTTTGAAAGTCTGCAACTAGCAGCTATCGTTTAAGCTCCTGTCTGCGTTGCTTAATTGAACTGATCGTTTCTATCTTCGACCACGTCACGGGAACCAGTGCTTTATATAATTAGTGAAGGTAGATAATTAAAACACGTTGATAATTCAATGCAATTACAGCACTCAATAAAACTTTCATAATACCAATTAAATGATTGACAAAACCTTTCACGTTTCCATTCAGTCATTTAGAATAAAAAGCAGGATGGCCACGACAAAATAGTTATATAGCGAAGACAATAAAGATTATCTTGTAATTAAAACGTTCGAATCAAAAGTAATTCGATGGGATGCGAGACGATCCTTAGTGCTACACTCGATCTCGGAAACACGACTAAAGTTCGAAATGAAAGTCACAGTCTCTACGGAATAAAATGACCATAAAACTAATTAGCAATCCAAGGTTTTATGACACTATAAATAAATAAAATGGAGCCCGGTCTGGGAGTTCACATGACGTTCGCCGACGGTTTTTGTTTCAAGACGATCTGATGAAGACATTCTCACTAATTAAAACTTTAAGGTAGCTTAGAATGCGTAGCACATTAATATGTATGAAAGGATAAACTATATTTTCGATTGAAAAAATTTTATGATACGAAAAACATGTATACTTAGATACATATGTACATATTCAGAATTAATTGCTTTTTTCCTAAGCTATTATATCCAGTGGATGAAAGAAAAACGATTAAAAGGAGGTTTGTAAAAATGGGATATGGATGAAATGCTGATCAATTAACATGATGACGCTCTAGGGAGTCCATCCATAAGTGATGCATAAATAACACGTATTCTTCAATCACAACTCGGTCGGATTATGAGATAAAAAACTGATTTACTACTCGTAGGGCACACCCCGTGGACCGGTCGCGGACAGCGGGACATTTGAAACGTGTGTGTAAATTTTCAAGCTTAAAAATATTGACGACAATCGGTAAGTCTTCACAAGCAATGTAAAATATGCGATGATCATATTTATTAATTTTGGTTTCAACGCTGTCGATGCATAATGTCTTTTGTATGATGTAAATAATTCAGATTGATTGGCTCGTTGGTCGTGTTGGTTGCAAACGCGACTGCCGATCGGGAGGCTCTGGTTTCAAATGCCCGGTAGGGCATTATCAGAGTTTTCTGTTTCAGATTACTTAGTAGTGGCATAGGATGTGGATATCGGTCCGGTGTGTGGAAATAGACCCACCACCTATTCCATACCGGGACGTACGGGTAATTGGTGAAACGTGGAAGTTTATTACACTGCTCTGCCCGCCTCCTCGCGGATTACAGGTGTGAAGTTACGTAGGTAATTTAGATATCATAGACTGGGAAAGGGAGTTCAAAGTCAATTCAATTAAAACGACTTACCAGAAAAAAACCGACAAAAATCAATTTTAACGCGTGAGTTTCTAGACATCAAAATGTAATAAGATCTTCATAACCTTTCAAAAGAATGATATTTTATGCAGGTTAATACGAATGTTAATACCAGTCTACGAATATTTTTTTAAAGTAAGACGTGCCGAGGTCGGTTAATACAGGTAGAGAATATATTATGAAATTATCGTATCGCTTAGCCAAGATGCTTACCATTATCCGAGTATTAAAGTTTTTTGCTTAATAAACAAGTAGGTTTTATCCACAAACCAGATAAGCAACATGGATGATTCCAGTTCCAAAATAATAACCAGTAAGAATTTAAATAACGTGCCAATTAGAGGGGTTGGAAATGTAGTGGCATTCTTGTGTTCCTCTTAATAATTTCGTCTTAGCAACATTAAATCTGTGACGTTTATTGCTTAATAAGAATGTCTCGGTATCGGCACTATGCAAGTACTTTCCCCCATACGACATTTAAAAATAAACAAATGGACACTTAGCTGTTTAAAATTCTTATCCTTCTTAATAGAGCTTAAGTTTTTTTTTCCTTTTGCACGACCACATTACAATCGTTTCTAACTGGTTTCAGTTAATAAAAGACATCTTGGTAAATGTAATGAATGTTGCTGCTTATTTTGCTTTTTGCTTGGTTTTGGTTAACACGCTCAAGTTTTTGATGTTGGAAAGAAGAAGCAGACAAATAAAAGACGTACCTAGATAGCCACAATCATCATGTCAATAGTATAACAGGCTCAACCTTATTCGTTTGTTATACATACTTTATGTTATATGTTACTTCTGCAATGTAGATATTGAAAATTGCCGAAAATCAGGTTACGCAGATTATACCTACTATAAGTACTTATTTTTTTTTGCAAACGCTCGGACCAATTCGCAACTTATGCGCAGACAGGATATAACATAGTATGTCGTCATTGGTTATCTTTAAACTCTCTAACGCTTAATGAAGAAATTACAAAATAATTATATTTTTTTTTCTTTCCGAAACCGTGACGATACCACTACATCTACTCGTATAATTGAACATAAACGCGGCCCTTCCGCGACTTTCTACTGTGATTGCCCAAAACTCAAAGTCACAGTAACGATTAAACGCCACGCAACGCCACAAGAAGTATGCTAACCGAGTTACATGTTCAGGCAACGCCGCTATGTGGCGGATAATAAAACTCTCAGAATGGTATACGGGACTCTGGTCCACTCAGTTGCTGTACGTAAAATTGGGGGACAGGAGGAGCAGGGACGAGATAAGATGAAACTCGTAGAATTAAAAGAGCTCAAAGATTAATATTAAAAGTTAGTCGTAGTGAACAAGACATAATTATGAGAAACTGTTTAGTAGACGTATGTACTCGTACAAATTACTGGTGGTAATTAAAAAATACACAAATCTGTTTCAATGTAGACAACAAACATAGCTCAATCCAGGAGACATTATCATCATCATCAACAGGAGTAGCTTGTTATAATTCACTGTTGAACATAGGCCTCCCCCGAGAGGTTCTGTCCGTTACACTCACGCTGAGCGAAAACGTAATTGCTTCGGTTTATACTCAACTGAATCTCGATAAACAATTTACATTCCAGGTAAACAAATAATTTGCAAGAAATTATTGACTGGTTTCCGTAATATTTCGAACAGTAATTAAAACCAATTCAACTTATCATTCCACGAATATTGTAAATACTAATTTATACTACTGCGTATATCGTAGCTGTGATGACTGTGCGTTGTAGATGCATGCATACATTACACTGGACAACAAGTTATGCCAGCTGATAGCTTAAAACACTCCAAGAATTTATTTGTTGTTGAACATTGTAATACTTTAATAGAATGGACAAGACCAGCGGTTGTCTTTCGCACGTGTTAAAATTAATAACACCGTGACTATGTTCATGTAATATCCATGTATGAGGGCACAGAGACTGTGTGTGGCGCGACAAAAACAACTTTTGAAACGTGAAACAATAAATCAAAGCACAAAAAGTAAGTGTTACCGCAGTCCGTTGTTTACACACACGCACCGACTTTGTCGTAAGCCCTAAAAAGTGAGTCTTACTTGAAACTTTTAAGGGGAAGCTTATTACTACATGATTTCTGTGTCAAATATAAATATATATAGGTATGTAAATAATTTTCTGAAATGACATTTGCTCTTGGTTTTTTTTATTAGACAGTGTCATGAAACTTTCCGAGAGCAAACTAAGGTCACCGATATAGCTCAGAGGAATAGCACGCTGAAGTGGCAAGGAGCTGGTCAATCTGCCGACGAACGGACGTGGAGTAACCGAGTTCTGGGGAGGACACCGCGGCTCGGCAAATGTAGAGTAGGACGCCCTTCGGCCAGGTGGGATGACGATCTGCAAAAGGCTGCAGGCAAAAGCTTGTTGCGGCAAGCCGCGGACAGGGCACTATGGCGCTCTCTAGGGGCGAGGGAGGGGGAGGGGGGTATGTCCAGCAGTGGACTGAAATAGGCTGCTGATGATAATAATGATGATCATACCTTTTGAAGGTTCGGCCCGTAAACAAAAAAAAGAACACTATGGCAAAATAGTCCTAGTTCAAAGCGCAAGTGGGCAAACTATTGAAAAGAGTAAACCCAATTTTATTTGATAGTAGGTGTTAAAACTGTAATTATGGGCAACATTTGCGGTTTATGCTACATAAAATGCTCTCTGCCTACCCCGCAAGGGACCTGGCGTGAAGATATGTATGTATGTATGTATTTACGGTTTATTTCAAAAGCTTGTTACTTTTACTTGATAAGCTTACGTTCAAGATTTATTCAACAAGTTTTATTTCATATATGAAAAATCACTTTTAATATTTTAAACAATAAAGCATTCCAATAGTGTCAAGTAAAAACATTCTGGTGGTACCTACATATCAAGGTTTATACTACTGAAAATTTTAATTTAGGGAAACCTAATAATACATACTTTGTTTGATCCGAGATCGAAATCGAGACCTGTTCCGCTGCCGCGCTTACAACCGCTACACCAATGAGACATAAATTTTGGACATAAACATAATATTAATACTGATTATTAATATTGTTCACTACTACTATCAAACAAAAATTTAAGTAACTCAGTATAAAAATATATATATCTGGAACCATGCAGGAACTTAAGAGTTATACGTTGTAATAAATACTTCTCGTTCCTCATTACCTTACCGCCCAAACCGACGACGCGGGGTATGCAAAAACGGCAAATGACATACGCCAATATGCAAGCAACGAATTCACTTAGTAAATTGAGAAATAAAGGTAGTTTTTTGCATTTTCAAAAGTGCTCTAATTGATATTTTATTCAACGGTTTTGCTCTTTGGGTGGCGGAGTATAAAAATATCAATAATGAAAATGACACCAACGAAGTTGAATTTTGCGATATCTCTCTCGTTGGACGATTTTAAATTCTATAACCGCTTTGGATATGCAGAATTGTGCTCGTTCACTGGCTCTGTAGTTATCTTTACGGTATGCGCACCGTCGAAATATAACTGCGATGTTTCTTGCCATTTAGATAAACCGTTAGATTGATAATATATATGTACATGTAAAGAGAAGTGCTATTTATCACAAATTGTCATTTCGATACAAATTACGAGTATGATTTCCACTCACCTAATGCAATCATAGAAATGCAAAATGGAATTCTAAAGAATGTTAAGCTTAAACTTTTTATATCGCTGTTTTATGATTGTTACTCGTATATGCTATTTTCTCTGGAGCTCTTGCCCACAATCCCCACGCTGGGCATGCGGGTTGAGAATTCGATGTGTAGCTACGTATTACAAATATGCTAGATAAAATTATGAGTTCTATGAGCAGATGCACGATAGATCCCAAATTAAAAATAATAACTTGATTGATTCGAACAGAACGATCTATTTGACGTCTTATTTGTAGTTCAAATTACATGTTTCTGTGAGCGGTTGAAATTTTTTTATCATAACTAGGAGCAGTAGCATATCCAAGGCGAGTATTTTTTTCTATTTAATTATACTTAGGCGCTTTCGTGACATCGTGCATTAGTATTACAGAGAGCAACTGAGTCTTAAATGATAGAAATTAACGACTCACTTTACAAATGTTATTTAGTTTTTTGTTCGACAGAGATAATCGCATGCCTTTGATGAAATTTGTTTCAACCCTTTCGTATGTGTTTTTTGTAGGAACAATTTCTTGCGAGCCCAGTAACCGATTGGATCAGATTAACAGTGACAAAATACTTCTCCCAGTGCTCTTTTGTCGTCATGTTCGGTTTTGTGTACACGCCGAGATGTATCTTGTGATATTTAACCTCGTGTCACTATTAAGACATCACTTACCCGGTGGCTGGGAAGATCTGGTCGTCGATAAAATTTTGATCATTTATTCAGAGCTCGAGGTAAATTGCTGGGAAAGTATTTTAATGCAGCATTTTAATTCGTTGTGTATATCATATGTCTAACGAAGAACTAGAAATACTTGTATCGTTTTAATCGTAGCTTCATGGCCATTTGTCTTTTGTATACAATGTGATTACGTGTGCGCAGATGAAGATTTAATGGCACATTCTAAATAAATGTTTATAGTAAATATTAATTATGAAAAAATATAGAATGAACAACCAACCAACACCTTAATTAACGCGATTAATATTTACAAGACATATTGTCTTTATAGTATTACACGGCTTAGTGAGCAAATTTCAAAGAACTATACCCTTACAAATCGTTGTCCAATCACGCGAACGAACGGCGAGTGGTACAAAACGGACGAAGAGGAAACATTAATTAGAAGCCTGCCCTTAATTAAATTGTAACGTCTCAGCGAATTTCCCCGGGACCCTCGCTCGGTGGTCTTACAGGTAATCGATGTTAGAACTCGCGTGAACTTTATGATATGACCAATAAAAGCAACACTTTAATGGTTTTGAAGTTTCATGTCAGGCTAAAACTACGTCATTAGAACGCGTATAAGAAGACGGAGTCCGGTTTCACAAAATTGTACGGTTTGCCAGCTTCGTACGATTTTTACATGTCACAGTAATGAATACCTTCGCAAGTGTTACCCGTGCTATTGACCGCAACGTGGAGGTGCCCATTAAACATAGCTCTGATATGTGACTGAACTGTAATAATGTTCTACTATTGAAGCGGCGAAAAATACCGTAGTGACAACCGCGTTAAATGCTAATTATACGTCGAACATATATAATGAGGAGAAATTCATCGGAGAACAAGAGTAAACAAAATGAATAATGGGGTGTTTGAGGCTAGTAACGTTTCGTATTGGTTTTTGTACTGGGATTGTCTTAATATACATAGATTTTTTAATACACAACGGGTTACTGACGTATTTAGTAACAAATATATATTGTAGTGATCGATTTAAACGATTCTAATAAATAATTACCTTTATATTGAACAAACAATAACCAAATAAATAATAATTAAAGTTAATAACATATTAAATATTATTAATTGTAACTGTTCGAAGAAAAGCCTTTTCGAGTACTTGTAACTCCTAGTACTTATAATATCTATACTATTAATAATACTGCACTCGTGATACTAATAATAAATACCGTAACTCTCTAAACAGTAAATTTTGTAAAAAGTTCATTATAAGATAGGTACAAAAAGCTTCATTATTATATTAATAGACGGCAATATAATCCGATGTATAGGCGTTAATCAAAAAGAATGGATTGTTATTTGTGTTTAATTAAGAATTTTCGTATCATAATGGGACGATATAATAATGTGAAATAAAAAATCGAAAGCACTCTTGGGCGGGGCATTAAGAAATAAAAGTTTCTGGAGCGCACCATGAGAATATATGTACTTTTATAGTAGCAAGTTTTATAGTAGCAAGTTCAGTAGCAAGTGTATGATGGGTTTTGTGTAATACCAAACTGGACTTATTCAATATTTGGAGCTAGATCTATTGTATTTACTACTTTTCCAATATAATGATACATTACTAATTTACTATATCTATAATCATACCTATATTTAATTGCATAAATAAATAAATATCTCGGGACATTTCCACACACGGCCATCTGATCCCAAACTAAGCGTCAAGAGAGCTTGTGGT
>DWFO01000837.1:0-17997 GCA_018246595.1 Mimoniades nurscia nurscia
GGTGAGTCTATTGCTTTCACAGGGACTCACATCCAGACTCCGAGCCGTTACTAGAAAATATATGTACATTAGAACAGTGCAATAGTCCCCGAGCCGGGATTTGAACCCACGATCTATCGATCGGTAGTCGCGCTTGCAGCCAACACGATCAACGAGGCAGTCAAATTAATATAGTTTTAGTAATTTAGTAAGTGCTAGTGAACGTAGTTACTCACTGAAGTCCCAGAGCACTCGATAACAATGTGCGGCCGCGTGGGCCATGTAGCGGCGAGCCGGTGCAAAGGTGAGCAGTGAAAGGACCAGGGTTTGACCCGTGCTCCGTTGTCATATTGTATTAACAAGGCTTGCTTTACTTTCATTTACCTAAGGGAGCCCTGATAGTATCCATTCCTTTGTTCAAATAATAATGCTGGTAATTCATCAAGAAATTTAAATTTCGAACCGTTCATTTAACTTTGCTTCCATGTATGGATTAAATGAGTTGTCGTTAAAAAGAGCTAGCAACACGCCGGGCGGAAGGTGGGAAGGCGAGAAGAAGGACTTGTCGTAGGCGTTTAAATTCGAATTGGATGCTTCCTTTGTTTACTCTACATTGTAAATAAATTTTCAGACGTAAATAAATTTGCAACGCCTGTATACCTTGGGAAAGGCCTATGTCCTGCAGTGGAACGGCAAGGGCTGATGTGATGATGATGATGATGATGTATACTTATCTATTTTAATAGAATTTGTTTCTACTGGAACCACATCTTTTCCTACCTTGTCCAGATCTTCTCACAAAAGCATGTCTTACTCTACGTCTAAGCATGTCTACTCTTATTTGCTGAAAATCGTCGTGGCTTTCGTGTTCGTTACGCGAGGTTCAATAAAATATTTATAATCGCCATAATGAAAGTTCACATTCAATTGTTTTTTCAATTTGAAATAAATGTTCTTAAATTAAAAGGAAACAAAAACCAGCCAGCAATTTTATATATAAAACTTGTTCAGCCTTCGTTTTTCTTCTGGTTATATCGCATCGCTAGTATGTGTAAACGAATAAACAAACCTCTAAATTTTCTTTGCTAGACCAGACGAGACTAACACGAGGAATAAATGGATCGTAAAACACACGCTTAAATGATTACATGATAACACTTATCTACATGATTGAAAAGCAAATAATATTATTTCATATTATTGATAATGGTCATCTCTGCGTTATCGATTCCGGGATCAACAAAGAGTTGTCGATATTCGATACGATGTTATCCTTGTTGCGTAATGTTAACAATGCATTGTCCATCTTCGCGTGGGCTGCGTGCTATGTACCTTCATCTTAAGCGATGTTAAGGAGCCTATAAATTGTTATTACTTTCGAACCTCGATCCTTATCTCTTTTCTACAGATCTCGTATTGTGATATTGTCTAATTGATATTACATAACATTAGTCCTGTATTTCCCCAAAGGGGTAGCCAGAGCAGTGTAGTACTCCTGCTTTTCACCAGTTATGTTACATGGGATAGTTAGTCTATTGTCATACAACGGGTACATATCCAGACTCTAAGCTGCTACTGGGAATTTCTAATCAAAAAAAACCATTTGCATCATGGTCGTGTTACAATTGTTGGCTTTTTATACGCAGCTACGTCAACTTCACTAAAACTGCATCCAAATTACAATTTGACAGCGGACGTGCAGATCTGACCCAGTCCGTGTGTGTAGACGTTCGTTGTAGGATTCTGTCGAAGTGCCGTTCAGTTTCAGTTGTACTTATATTGCGAGCTTACGGACTATTCTATAATGTAATCTTCCTATTGACCGAGCTGTTATTAGGGTTTGCAAAGTAATTGTTCTCTGTCCCTTGTTATCTTAGCTAAAAGGAAAGAGATAAATGTCGATACACTGAATGTTTAGTCAATCTGTCGTTACAGAGCAGTGGAGTGTGAAATCGTCAGTAGGATTTTGTTATAGTAGTTTATTTGTATCTTTTTTCACTTTTATAACAGTTTAGGAATAAGCAGGAGCTGTTGATATAGAAGCATTTTATACGTTTGATGTTATATCCGGTCGCCCTGTACCCAGTTATGCTTTCTATTTCCGGTTAGTATAGATTTTTGGTCGATCAATAGATAAACTTTCAAAATCTACTGAATAACATTTTAAAAATAATGTCACCAGTATTTTTCACCCTATTCATATCAGATCAGAGTTCATATCTGATATACGTGTAGCATCATAGGCTTGGACATTAAAAAAATCATATTTCATTTTCATTATAAGCGAACAAAACCCATCAATTAAGGCAGGCGCACGACGTGGCCAGATACGCCGGCGGTATCCGTGCGCGGCTAAGCCGATTACGCGTGCTCTGTCGACTGGCCAAGTAACCGGCAAATTGCCGTGCGTGAGGCTTCATTATTGACTGGCCGAAGTGGACAATATGAGCTCAATTGTGTGTGAGCGGATGGATTTTGGAAAATCAAAAACTTTTTCATTATTAAAATACCTTAGGTAAATTTCATTATCATCAGCCTATTGTAGTCTACGGTAGGACATAGGCATCCTGTGAGAGGTATGGCTGATCATCCCTACGCTGGGCATGTGGGATGGGTATATTTGGTAAATTCAAACTAGTTTTCAAAGGACATATGGCATGTTAGGAGATGCAAAGATCGAAAGGATTATGGAGTTTGAATAGACGTATTTCGAACAGTCAAAAACTTCTCAAACGAATCACTGAAGTTCCTAGAACGAAAATGATAGTGTTTTCATCTACATATGATTATTTAAGAGATTTGTAAGTAAAACTTAAGATCGCGACAATTTTGGACTGATATTCCAACTTATGGAGTGCAGGAATTATGAAATGAATGTCAAAATCAGTTTCATGTGATACACACCCATCCTTCACTCTATGTGTACCGGAAAGTGGTCATCGATTCCTTAATTCTTGTACATTGTATCTGGCGCTAGAGTAAAGATAAAAACGAAGATAAATTGGTCGCGTTTCTTGATTTAATACCCAGTTGCGCCTGCTCACTGATTCTTTTCTGTTGTCTTAAAAACTCACGAGAAATTAAGACGTGTCGTTTCAATACCTCTCTGATGCGTCTCCTCCAAGATCTACCACCATTGGTTATACCATTTTTTTTATTATAACTCTATAGAGGTAGATATATAGAAAGAGAAAATATAGAAATGCTCCCATGTACAGAAAGGATAATTGCTTGTTCTAAATATTTCCTTTCTGAGCATGTTACGATCAAGACTTATAATAATTTAATATATACCTACATATAGAAATATGATCAACACAAACAAGGCTCTAACAAGTAACACTTTATCTGAATTGCACCAGAAGTGCTTAGCCGTCATATTGTCATAAATATAATGCAAGTCTTAATGTGTAAGGAAATTACAATAGGCCTTAATGGAATATCATATTGTCCAGTTCAGTATGGCAACACCATTGTGAACGGACACTTCGCGCCGGTGGAATTACTTGAAATTACGTGTGAAATACAGACCTTAATAAATTGGACAATTTACTTGAAGTATGATACCACCTTTGTATGGGTCGGTCGTAGTAACTTATTGTAGTAGTTCGGACGGTCATTGTAAAGACAGTATAAGATATACTTATTAGGTGTAACTAATCTTATAAGGTTATTGTGACTAATAAGATACATATCTGGCTTCACTCAGGTGCTTATGTTTTTTATGCTTAGACAACCGTTTTGAAAGTGGTAAAACGCACTGATCGTGGCAGTGGAACAGTTTCTGATTAGCAACACAGCTTGTTGTTGTGTTCAGGGTAAGAACGTGTGATTGGAATATATATAGGGGCTCACAGGATAAAGGAGGATACAGGAGGAGGAGAAGGACTGGATAGAGAGGATACAGGAGGAGCTGAAAGTCCATGCTTGAATGTACTTAAATGCACTACAAATAAGTTTTTTTTGTATAGTCTCCTAGAATCTAACTGTTGCTTTTCATGTTTCTTGTTGCAGGAAAGTTTGTTTTGGAACCCAGGTTTTGAATGACAAGCTATTTCCATTCCGTGTTCATAACAAAAATCGGATTCTTTCTGTTCTTAAGTTGGCGCTATTGGTGTTTCAAATTTAAGGAAATAACTTTGTTTTCAGGTTACATGTAAGATTATCATGCGCTGTAGTAATTTTGGATTATTGTTCCGATGTATCTATTTTCATCGGAAGGGTCATCATCATCGTCACCATCATCTGTTTTAGTTCAGTGCTGAAAATTCACCTTCCTTGATGTATGTTTAAAAACAAAATTAACCTATTTTTTATTTTAATTTTTTTCCGACCCCCTTATCGTTCCACTGTTGGAACATGGGTCTCCTCTCAGAATGAGGGGGGTAAGGCTATAATTATGAATGCTTGAACATAATACTTGATATTTAATAAAATTACCCACAGTTTTGATACCAAGAATGCTGTGTAATTTTTTAAACCGATTTACAATGTAGTTAATTCCTCATATTTTGGATATGAACTGGGTAGGCGAATGTTAGAAAATACAATTGAACATCAAAGAATATAAAATACTCTACAGAACGTCCGTTCTTTCAAGTTCTCATTGCGCATTCATTGTTATTGGATTGCTGCATGCTCCACACACATGGAACTTTAAACCTTCTATCTTCATCATACAGGCGTTATTTGACTGATAAGGTCGGGCTTTCAAAGAGTTTTCATTACAGCGAGTGACCGTAGGCGATGGATAGAATGAGGTCCGAATATCAAACTGTAGCGTTAACCGCGGTACATTTGTGTAAGTAATTCTGTTGATGTTAATGAATATGTCAGTGGTTATTGATTTTTTGTAAGTAAATAAGTATTACTTCAGGTGACTTTTCAAAATTTCAATAAGTGATATAATCAACATATGAAACTTTAGTCTTCATATAAGGAAGAAGAAGTTAATATAAATCAATCGCCATGGCTGCGTTCATGGAGCTTAATAAGTATGTTACATCAGCTGAGACCTGGTAAAATTCTTTCCCTTCATCATTCACTTGTTTCAAGAGTCTGTCGTCAAAAAGAAACGGTTGAAGAGATACGAGGTATTTTAATTCCAGTCAATGATTAACTCATTCATGATATAATTATATGTATGTGTTATTTGATTTTGGCGCTAGAATGTTTGTAGTCATTCCGATGCTATCGCTTATACCTTAGCCCTTTGCTTGATTGACAAGTGAAGATCACACAACAATAGGACGGTGCCGCCGTGGGCAGGTCAAGTTAAGGCCAGGGTCGCTCCTACGCCGATCGGACCACCAACTGCGCCCATAAGTGTGATTGCAAAACCGTCTACTACGTGGAATTTTTGTGAAACATGCCAACTCATCATATCAGTTCTCTGATTACATTTCTCTTTAACGAAGTGATGGAATCGTGGGATAAACATCGTCATCATTCCTCTTATCGTTCTCCAAGACTCTTAGATATGGATGTACCACCAGAATTACATGGGTACAGCCATAACCTACTAAATTGACTAAGTGAGGATTGGGCGAATTCAATCGCCTCTGAAAACGTTACTAAAAGCTCAAGTAGACTATAATAATCTACCAGACAAAATACGGTTTGTCAGATTTCGCACGTCGTAGACAGCGCTTACGAGGACTCTATGTTTAGGTTTTCTCACGATGTTTTTCGTCAACTTTATAACATTAGTATTAAAACTTTTATCCCTTTACTGTTGCAAAAAAATTGAGATGAACTACCCGATGGATTAATCTAGATTACCTTTTAAACGAGTTGCGTTGTTCCTTTTCTTAAATAAATAAGACCCTGTGCTTACAAACAGTATAGAAGTATAGAAAAAGTATAGAAAAATATATAAAAGTATAGAAAATCTTTGTCTTTGGTAATAAATAATTAAATTTTATTATCACGACCCATTTTTTATCTCCCTTATATGTAGTAACGTTCTGAACACTTTAAGAGGGTTTTTTTTTGTTCCCACAGTATAAAATACTAAAATGCTAAAAAGCTTTTTGGCGGTTTTCGTGAACTTTAATAAATTAACTTCAGTACACTGTGTCGTACGAGAGTAGATAATCGAAACAGGGTTAAATTTAAACGAGCTTTTAATTCAATTTGTGGAGCCAATTATAAAATGATGTGAATTTAATTAATTTTCAGTGCACACTGAGCGCATTTAGTTCCCGATATGATTTTAATACGATACAATTTATTGATTTTATGCAATATTACATTCATACACTATTTTCAATAACTTTGCAAGTGGAAGTGAGTCAGAATCGACTCAGATTCAGTCAGAGCTGGGTCTAAGCCTACAGTCTCTGGGTCAGAGCATCTAAAACTTATTTCGTATACCACCCGATTTGAGAATAAATGATTTTTTTGGATACCCAAACTATATTAAAAATATATGTAGGTGCCATGTGAGTCATATTATGTAGTTTTAGGTACCAATGTACCTAACTCCCTAAAAACCTAGTGCTTCTAAACTGTCCCCAGAACCCATAAAGGCGCGTCATAGCCAACTTTGAGAGAGACTGGTCTAACCGAACTAGAACAAAAGACTGTCGGTGAGGAACAAACTGAAACAAAAGACTATCTCAGCGGTGCGGCGACGCACGCCGCCCGTTTTAGAGCACCGTATCCATTTCGGCGCTGCGCTATCGCGTGAAAACAGCTCTCGTTGAGGATTTAGTCGAGTTTTGTTTGTATCATACACAATCTGCTCTTACGGCTTGGTCTCACTGTGAACGCACAAGCGATGCGCGATGGATGGTTAAAATCTAAAAGGATATATAACGTATACATGTAACTGTAATATGCAAAGTGAGTAAGGGGATGTGGCTTATAATTATTTGGTCCCTTGTAATTTGTATTTAAAGTTAGAATTAAAGATTTTAATATGACAAATAACACGAATGTTATTTGAGCTACGAGTAAGCTACACTTTGACCAGGTAATGTTGATAATAATTGCGGTTCTTTTTCTTTCGAATTTAACGGCATTTTATTCTTTGTTAGAGATGCAGGTTACCACAGAGTCCGTGAACTCGCTTCCGTTTGTGAGCTTCCTTTCTGGTTTCCGTAGACTAGTAGACAATGATGACGTAACAATGAAGTATCATGGTCTTGTCAGTATCGTAAATAGGGGGGCGCTAGCGGTGCACAGGGCGCAGAACCTGGAGGGGCGCAGAAATGACCAGATCGAATAAGCAAAATATACCTACTACTACTTAGGGCCATCCATAAACTACATCAAACGAATTTCATGATTTTTTGACCCCTCACGCCCTTGTCATTGCTGCCTCCCCCCACTAGTGTGACGTCACATATTTTGTAATTTTATACCTAGAAAATTAAATGTAAACAGAGTTCCCTTATTATTTTTATTTTCATTTCAATTTGAAATATTTTAAAATGTAATTTCACGAATTTCAGGACCCTCCTCCCCCTTGTCATACAATGTCCCCTCACTCCTTTAACGTGTGACGTGATTTATGGATGACTCTTTACCCGCGACGTTACCGATGCCGAGAAAATGTCAGAATATGACCCATACATCCTGTTTGTCAAGAGTTTTATTATAGGAACTCGCACCAGGCCATTTATAGTACTGGTTCTAGTTCTGTAATTCTATTTTTGGATCTCACTGGTGGCATTGTACTAATTTATAATATCACCTTTTGTTATTAGTTAATAGTGAAACAGATTGTTTACTCTCGAGATATTTTACACGAAGACGTGACAATGGGCCATTTGCCTACATGTAGGGCGAATAAGGCTGTCCGCGCGGCCTGAGACTTTTCTAGGATGGTGAAAGTTGTTTAATCCATAGCGCCCTTTTTTAATATGCACAGTGTAACATGGTTAGATAGTAATGAAGAGCGCTTGTTGATCTCACGATTTTATATAAATAATGTTTAAATTAAAAGCTAGTATTGAAAAGAAATTCAATGAAATTTATTCATTAATTTTCTTATTTATAATTGTGTTTATTAACCGGCTGGTTAAATATTATCGATGAAGATGTGATTTTACTGTAGCGGCTATAGCACTTTTATTACATTTACGTTAGAAAAATACTTTATTTGTTGAAATAAAATAAAAGAAGGTTCTTTACATTTGAACTGTTGATATCAGACATACTAAATCGTAGAATGGAACACATTTTTTATAGAGATATACTCTTCGTCATAGGAACCGTAATAAGGTTTTAAAATTTTAACGAACAGAGTGAATTTCGACCAATGTTCGGACACTAGTATGAAATTATTTTGCATAGCATTATATCACTTTAGGTCTCGTTGTAGGCGCAACATGTCACCGTCGGTGTCACGGCTCGACAGATCGTGACCACAGATCACCCCGCTCTGTTTCACCGAGCCTTCGCACAATAAGTGTCTCTTTTCGCGCTGTGATGTAATCCTTACGGTGCTAGTCCACAGCTAAGCACATGGGACTTTGATTGAACACCGTTTTGAATTACGTTACCCACTTAACTTTCCTATTTGATTTGTTATCAGTTTATTATTAGATTTAGAAAAGTTTTGTATGGACGGTATGTGATGGTAGAGTAGGTTATATATCCGTTTAAGTATGGTTTTTAGGGATAGTCAGATTAGTTTCAAAACTATCGGAGGTCGCTATTTATAACTTCGATTCAGTCTCCGTCACAATCTTCGTATGACGGGCGGAAGTTCACTAAGGAGTATTTGGGATAGGTCCAAAATTATTCGGGATACTCCGAGAAACATAAATGACAAAAACTAGTGCATAATTTAGTCATGTATATAAATTCATATTCACAAAAAGTTTTACAGTGACAAAGGGAGCGCAACCTTTAAAGTTGTGTTGTATGAGAAATCTGAGCACAAAAATGTATATGTATTAATTAACAAAACGAATAGGTATACCTACCTATGTAATTGTAAACATTTATCTCGCATGAGATGTGACCATTGATCGTTCTAAATATGGTTAAGCAACAAACATAATATATATTATATTTATTGTTTTGTCGGTCTTTTAATGTTAATTTTCTTGTTTTTTTTTAAATTTTTGCCTCATGCGAGACGATGTGGTTAGTGGCTGATAACGTCCTTTGAAATATATTCAAACAATATTTTACTTCTTTTTATGTACATATATTACTGTCGCTTATGTTTTCTGTGCAAATATTTCTTCATCCCGTCGAATAATACGTACATACGTGCGTTTAATGTTTAATTACAATGTTATTATGATATAAAAAATAAAGAGATACCGTATGTCCACGTACGCGATATCTTATTTCTTTGTCTCATCTAAACTGTTTTCTTTTTCTTGCTTACTTCTTTTGTATTGCATTAAAGTTACGTTTACACTTCCTTTTTGATTTAAAACAGGAAATTACAGCTTATAGATAGGGAAATATTTCATCATTAGTCCAGTGCTGAATATGTCTTTGCCAATGAGCGCCATGGTGCTCTGCCCTCGGGTTCTCACATCCAGCTTCTGCCTGCAGCAGTCCGCACGTTATCATTCCCATTAATAAATGTACTCACTATATTATTACAATAAATTTTGTACATGATAAGGTGAAGAAATAAAATATGTAACTAATTTATTTATTGGCATCCCGCAAGGCATATATTAAGCACCGTCTATATAACATCTTAATAGGATAAAGGTAAGTGTTGATTGTGACGTAACAGAGGCTAATATCGCCATAATTGCTGCAATTAATTCGTAATTTAATGTGTCCATTGCTTTTTAAGGTAGCCTCGAATCAGATCGATCTGATCAATGCGGCTCGCACGATTGTGAAGACGTGAATTGCCTATAAAATTATGCAAATAATTGTGCTAGACAACTTTATTACGTTACCAGTGATTTATATTTATTAATAATTTATTGCTTGGAGTATTTATCGGTTGATTGTTATGCTCGGTTTGATGACTTTAGCTATTAGTAATTAGCTTCCCGGTATTGGACACGATTTGTCCGTTTGGTGAAAGCGTGAATCTTTCTGAGGAACATTAAGTTCTAGTGCAAATGGGTGGAGATCCCGTGTATAAGCTGACCCACTAGTATCAGTCTGAAGAGATAGTTCCTTTGCTTTTAACGACTTTTAACGGCCGTTGGTTAACGACGAGTACAGGTCCATAGATTTAAGTTAATTTGAAACGCTCGTAACTCTGTATCGGCTGCGCATTGCTAACGACCTGTAAAGTCAAACTTGTCAGGGTATTATTATTGGAGCCTTTCTATAATAAGCCATCCGTAAGCTTTCCGAAGATTTAATAGCATTTAACAGATGGGTTGCTAAGTTACTTTCAACCATGAATACTAATTCACATCTCTATCAAATCTATAAAGGTAACAGCATCGGGAGTTCGGGGAAATTTCGTACTCAGTATTAAGATACTCGAAAAAGTGTTGAAGAAGCTTGAAGTACTTTTAAATGTGAGTGCGCAACAAATTATATCCAATTTACAGCATCTAAGTACAAGACGCAAACACATACGTTGGTTAGTATAACCAGTAATTTCTAGTAGAAGTACCAGGGCACCATCACTCAATAGCGGTGAGTGGACCTAAAGTGTATGCAAATGTTTCTTATGGCGCTCGAGATTGATGGATCACATGTGTACGTATGTACATTAATTACTGGATAACGTGTCGCTGTCTTAATAGTGCGACGTTATATAACAGCACATCATTCGGTTGCGAGTACATCCAGCTTATAGAAAAGAATGACTACATGCGACCTTAGCATAGGCATCATTAAATTCGTTAGATATTGATCATTGATTTTACGTTTTAGGTTCTGTGAGCTTCGTTTTTTAATGAAACTTTTTGTTGACGCTTTTTATTTCTGAATAATATAACATCATGCCTTTATTTCACCAAGGGATAAGCAGAGGAGTGAAATACAACCTCACCATTCAACTGTGATGTTATACATATGACGATGAAATAGGGGCTCATTTCCACTTATCACTGGTTATGAGTCTATAGTTTTTAATTTATGTTTTATTTAATACATAAATATATGTCACTTCAAAACAATATATTAATCATACATCTAAACGTGAAATTTTTGATATTGCTCTGGTTATATCACAATCCTAATATAACATTGTGAAATGACCGCACGATGTGTTCCACACACTGCGTGGCGAACTTTCGTCTCATCAATACACAAGTACGTTACACCGACACATGCCGCCTAATGACTTTATTATTGTTGTTTGTTCAGACCAAATCATTCGCGTGATTTATCCGTGAGAACTCACGGGCTGTTATGAGATCGACGTACCCATTTTAATTGATGACCGTGTAATGTTTTGGCGTATGGATATGAATGGCTATTGAGGTTAATTTCGATAGTGCTGTGGTATTTAAATTTATGTTGAGAATGAAAGTTGTTATTATGGCTGTTATAAATACTACGTATGAAAGTATATCGGTTTTGTTTGTGTCAGGACGGAGCCAGAATACATTCCTAGTCCCCGTGCCGGGATACAGGGTGTCGTAAGAGGCGACTAAACCCGGCGCAGGCAGATCGCGACTTGGCGTGGTCCGCGTAGGCACAGCTTGACTGCCTATAAGTGGCAGCTTAGGAGGTGCGAAAGGCTGTGCTCTGTGATCCCCAACGTGCATCGTAAGCGCGGGTATTATGTGGATGGTTAAGGGGTTCCCTAAGGCTAGGCCCATGTCCAGCTGTGGGTTACAATTGGCTGGTGATGTTGGACAGGGGTCCGCGTGCAAACGTTAACGTCAATTCGTTTATCATTCACTCTTAAACACGGATCTACTTTTAGAATGTGAACAATTGAAGCCATAGTTTAAAAGATTCAAAACTCTAAGAGAATACCTACCATGGACAAGCTTAGCGCGTGAAAGTTAGCTCACGATGTTTTCCTTCGCCGTTACAGAAAAGGATATTTAATCTTCATAACAAACATAGTAGGAAGAATCTATCACAAAATCATACCCAGTATTATAAAAAATGAATGTCGTAAACAAATGAAAATTAGTTTCACATACATACATCCAAAATTAAAACCCCATAGACTAACCAATACATCATTATAACAAATAGCTAATATGGAACAAATTAAAGCTGTCACAATATATCAATTAAAGCGCCGATGTACTAATGAGTCGGTCGGAGGCCAGCGGTTAACTGATTAGTCGACGGTTAACTGATTAGTCAACGGTTAACAAGCTAACGGTTCCCAAACTCTGACATAACTTGAACGCGTAATCCGCAGCTTTGTGTTGGGGCACCATATCTTGTTCACGAAAAACGTGGACAGTAATATTGAATCGACGATCCGGTTGTAGCTTCGACGGGTGAAATGTTTTTTATGATCGAAGTTGATTTTAGATAAACATTTTGTTAAATCATGTATTAAATAGCACTCGATAGGCTCGCAATAGGCTGATGATCAATATGTTTAGGTATATCTAAATAAATGGATGAAAATATACATTAAAAAGATATTTGGTATATTTTTTACAGAAAACTTATTTATGATAAATTCAATTTCAGTAGATTTCAACAGACAGGTGTATTTACATATGTGGCTGCTAACCTACAATTGGTCATGGTAGCTTATTAAGGCTGTATTCTTATCATACAAAGAGACCCGTGGTTGATAGTAGAACGAATCGTGATGAAGATGGTGATGATTGATATTGCTCAGAGACTGTCCCAATGAAAACTAAACGTATAATGTCAGTAGTCATAGATGGTATCATACGGCTATTCGGATTAAATTTCATTCGCACCTCCTTCGCTGACGCAATGCTCCCATACGGCGTTACGACGAGAGCTGCTTCTAACGCGTTTCCGTTTGTTCTTCGTATCTGATAGAAAAATTAACTATCACGGACAATAAAAACAGAAAAGTTCTTGTATTCGTCTTACACAATAATTGTAACCTAAGATAATGTAACATTACGCCTGTATTTCCTCAAGAATGTAGGCAGAGAAGTGTTGTACACTCCCACGATTTAACAGTTACGTTATTTTTGGAGCAAATCTTCAATGTTACGCTGATTAGATAAACATATAAATAAATAACTTAATAAAATTTCATGCTTGCTTGACATTTCTGTTACATACAAACATTAAAATATTAAATTATTACTATTACTTATTTGTACTATAAATTTTTGAATATAGAATCGGAGCAAACACATGAGATGGGCAGGTCCAATTAGGTCCAAAAAAAATCAATGTTTAAACTCACAAAGCCTTAAGCGGGGAGAACTATATACACAAATCTACTTGTATCTCTACGTGGGCGGAGCTTTTAAGCTTTTCTCCATATATATCTCACGTTTCTAAACATCTATTAGCAAAAGAACACAACGTTTGTAAAATGTTTGGGTAACATATTTCGCGTTAGCAAGAAGCAAGTGTTAATTCAGATAGTGATTGGAATTGATGATTTCATGAAACACGCTAAAAGACATCACTTTCTCAACTTCCTAACGTGTTCAAATTATTGCGCTTTTAAATGAAATATAACCTAATTTACTTGCGAAGTGCATATCGAAATGTTATTGGTAATGTTCTTGTAATGAATGTTAAAGAGATTAGAATTCGTACTATTATGCAACTGTGAAAACGGTGAATGATTAGGTATAGAGAATTTTGTGCCTAGTGTGTGTTAACGTAAGTGGTGAAACGTGGGAGTGTATATCTAATACTCTTCTGTCAACCTTTTACGAGATTACGGGCGTGATGCTACGTTATTTAATAAGTAAGAAAAAGCGGCATTCAATTAATTAGCCGAAAACAAGTCGAATTTATTCACTTCACCGACACAATCGCTCAAATTTCTTTCGCAAGTTATAGTAGGACTGATAAACGTTCTTATCTCGATTGTTTTTGAACATATACTTAGCCATGTGTACGTCATAAGTGTTATTAAGTGAGACACAAAAAGTAAAAGTGTAACAATTACGTGCCCACCGATTATATTCAAATTGGTTCTTGAACCAGTAAATTGATCTATCGTTCCGTCCATGAATTATTATGATGAATGAGTGCCACATGCTCATACGTAACAATAAACGGCTAGGTAATTTTAGAAGTACACTTATTTGTATTTATCTATTTATTAGTCCTCTATTGTTATTAATAAACGACGAGCTTATTGCCAATTGACATTTTCTATCAATCATCCCAAGCGGCTCAATCCTTATTTTACTTATATGGTAACGTAATGTGTGTTCGGCTTTTAAGCGTAAGTTATACGGGTATCTGAGTTGTGTGAAGTGTGACTGGGCTAGCGTGGCAGACTATTGTTGTCACTCTTCTCGATGTCAAACGGTGGACCGATACGTTGATGATGACGTATGACTTGGTACTGACCAAGAACTGCGTTCCGCGCACGCACCGCTTCACTTTCAATATATGGACACTCGGTCGCGTGACTTTAAATATTTTACCTACATTCGCTGAGAAATCGCACGATCCGGCCCCAGGTGGTAGCGTAAAATAAGCGGCTCTTAACCTTTGTGGTTTGTTTATTATTTTCCCTTATACAAATTTCATCCCGTTGAATGAATAACTTGTTCACTGAATTCATAGGCTTCAATAATACTAATTAGTGTCATAAAAAATCTAAAGTCAACGGTAATTTAAAATACTAAGATTACTGGTTCAAAATCTGATTATTTTAAAAATATTAAATACCATGATCTAAATATCAGTATAAAATGTTATAAATTCTATGTATCTAGTATTGCTTCTACATTAATCAATATAATATTACAGTTCGCAATATAATAGTGCAATAGTAAACATTACTAATATTTGTTATGTTGGAACTTTGAGAATCGCTGAAACATCTGTATTTGGGTTAACAGATTCCTCGGAATTGTAATTGAAGGTGAAACTGAAACCAATCGGAGCTATCTATTAATGTCCCATACGAAGGCACATACCGACCGCGGCGCGCGTGCTAGTGTCAAGGTAACTTAAGTTATAATAATGAACATTAATTTAAGTATAATTAAAACAATGTGCTTGGATTCTTTGATAAAATAAAAGTTTCATTTAAATTCAGTAAGAACACCCAGTAAAACTAATTACTTGTAATAGACTCACCACCTATTCCAAGATGGAAAATATAATGCAACTGGTGAAACACGGGAGTGTACTACACTCCTTTGCATATCTCTACGGGGAAATACGGTAATGATATATGTTGTTGAGTCAACGTACACAATTACGCAGGGTTTTTCCACAACAAGAGGAGCCGATTGAGTTATTTACTGAAGTTTTTTTACATCATTACAGGATAACAAAGTACAGGAGTTCAATGCTAAGAAATGCTACATATATTACTTCAGTGAAGCAATTGTAGTCAAAAATTTTTTGTTTAATACTGAAGCCTTTGATTACCGGTACATGTGAAGTCCAGCAGTGGGAAGTGGAAATTTTCGATTGCAGCTGGCACGGGACAGGGTGTAAAGGCATTACTATAAATAATACTACCTCAATTAATAAGTCATGAGCGGCAGATACCTCTTAGGACTCCTGCCTGTCAGCTTGCTATTGTCGTCACATAGAAAGAAACCGCTATCAGGCTACTCAAAATCTAGGACACGGTTGGTTATGAAGTTTAGTATCATTCCTTTTTTGTTGTTTTATAAATAATGCTTACCAATGTATTGTATGTATTATCCAACAAAAGGTGATCCTGTTATCTACTAAGCTGTAACTTACACTCATTAAGTTAAAAGAAACGATGTTTAATGTTTATTGGCATTACCGAGAGCGGCAAACGTCGGGAAGTAGCGTGGAAACGAGATCGCAACTTGAAAGGTACCCTCGACGAAGCACCCGCTACCGACTGCGCAAATTCTCACGATATTGAAATACAACACATCAATAAAACTCCACTTTCAAATGTAAAAACAGTTTATTGGTACAAGATATAAAATGAAATTTTATTAGCAGTAGCCAGCCCGTGGGTTTCGTGTGAAACGTAATTCAATTCAGCCTCTTTGGTTTTTTGTTTGTTTTTAATTAGCTATTTCGCATTTTCTTTATTATCACCTATGTTTAACTATAGGTAGGTAGGTAAGATATGGCAATAGGCTCACCATCTATACCATCGTGGGACTTAAAAGTAACAGGTGAAACGTGGGAGTGTTCCGCATTCCTCTGCCTATCTCTTCGGGGATTACAGGCGTAATGTTACTTTTTACCTGTCTTTAACATCGATCACTGCTATCATAATATGAGAGTATATTATACTCTACGTTGTGTGTTAACATCCTACTATTTTTTGTGTACTATAAGAATTCTATTATAATCACAGCAGCGGACACAGCCCGCTAGTTGTGAATTCAGCTTTTAAATCCGGCGGTTCTCGGTTCAAATACTGACAAAGTTATTAGGTATTACGAATAAAATTAAACTTATGTAACGTACGTCACGTTACGATCTAAACATTTTTCTTCACAATTGTTCAGTTTTTCATAAAAACATTGCGAAGAAAATTGCGGACATCACAGTTCTATACATAGTAAATATATGTATATAGTAAATACTTGAATAAATGATATAGAATTATTTACTTAGTACAGAATTACTAACATTTTGACGCACTGGTGATTATTAATAAACATTCAGAACTGAAAACCCGAGTTCGTAGTTCCATATACGCTACATATGATTAATGCAGTTCGGATATAGTTTGAATATTACAAATGATTAATATAATGTAGACAAATGTAGTCTGTATTTAGTGAGTTCATTACGCCGTAATACTAACCGCAAACGTAATTTCACGCATGTACGAATCCACTCCACTCCAATCCACGAAGAGGTAGACAGTGGATCGTGGTACACTCCCACGTTTCGTCAGTTACGTTTACATCGCACTGTGGGATAGGTGGTGAGTTTGTTACCAAAAAAAGGCACATATGCAGAATTCGAGCCGTTACAGAAAATCTTAAGCATAAAAATCCAAAAGTATCTGACCCGGTATCTGAACTCGGGATCTCTCGATCGACAGTTGCGCTTGCAACCGACACGACCGACGAAGCAATCGTAGTTAAAATTATTTCATTGATTGAATTTATATAGAATTGTATACGCATTGTCATGAGTGCTATATTCCGAAAAAAGGAGCACTGCGAAATTTAGTAGCGACAAAGGATTTTGTAGCATACATACATATGTAAGTATATACTGCCTCGTTGGTCGTTTGACGACGTCGTTGGTTGTGTTGGTTGCAAGTGCGACTGCCGAACTTGAAGTCCTGGGTTCAAAGCCCGGATCGGACACTATTAGGTGTTTCTAAAAGTTTGATTTTCTATTAGAGGCTCGGAGTTTGGATATGTGTCCGGTGTATGGCAATAGGCTCACCACCTATTCCACAGTGGGACGTGAACGTAACTGGTGAAAGGTGGGGGTAGGTATGCTACATTCCACTGCCTACCTCTTCCGGGATTACAGGTGTGATGTTATGTTTGTTACTTACATATTACGCCCATGTATCTAATTTGATACTACACATATCTTGTATATGTTATGTACCAACTAAGACTAAATTATTAATTACATAAACATGCCTTTAAATCACTTAAGCACACTATACAATTTTCCCCGAGGCGTGCGTCGATTCCATTAAAATATTGACAGCGTTACACATTTGCAACAAGATTGCACTTTTATAGATAACAAGGCCTACATGACAAACCCGTACCTAATTTTCAACCGATCGTTATTAAACTCCACCTCTGCGTGACACACAGACGCCTAGAATGTAGAGCGATGGTGCCATTACATTTTTACAATATGCGTTATCACTTTAGTTTTCTTTGTGTACACGCATGTATAATATTCGTTTAGCTTAGTTAATTTCGGGTTGACTATCTGATGGCGGTAACCATCGCCAGTGAATAAATGTAACAAGCAAGGAGGAGCCAATGTACTTATTGCCCGCTTTAAAAGAGATTTTCCTTACTGGCTTTTTTGAGCTGC
>DWFO01000838.1:0-17997 GCA_018246595.1 Mimoniades nurscia nurscia
TCGCAACCAACACGACCAACGAGGCAGGCAGTCCTATTAAATATAACAGAAAATATATTATAATTAGGCTTATTTCAATATGAATGGTATAATGCTTCAGTCAAACGTGACAAAGTCATTGCTGTGTTAACGCTATATAGAAATTAAAGGATTAAAATATATTAGTAATTTGTTGGTTAATATCATCAGAATTAAAAAGTATATATAAAACTATACATGGAGATCGTTACAATAGTATTATTTTCACTAATAATTAATTTTATTACTTTTTCCAAATGTTAGAAACCATTGATATCGTACCGAGGGGCTTGCACTCGTCTTCCAGGTCTTCAGTCGCCTCCCTCGCGGCATCGGGCGAAGCTCCCGCCCACAGATAGTGACCAGAATACGCTATGTGCTCATGCAGGGCTGTTATCCAGGACTATGGGCACACAAGTATTGTAACATAATATTTCTGTTCGGATCATGTTTAGTAATTAAATGAGATCTTAACAGACGAAGTCTAGGGGCTATTGTTACTTCATTGATCATCATTAGCTTATCTAATTTTCAAGCACGCCGAGTTCGTTGACCTCGGACTCCCATCAGCCAGCATCCGATTTATTTAGTCAAGATAGGTGGGTCTTGTTATTTAAGTTTAAATTGAACAAACCTGTCGACAAGCGGACACACTCTCCCCCTGCGGCACGGCCAGCCTGTGGCTGTCGCCGTCGCTGAAGTGGATGATGATAAGCGCCGGCTCGGTGTCCGGGGCGGTCACCTTGGCGCCGTCGAGGTACTTCTTCGAGCGCCAGCGGCTGCCTTTCAACGCAGCTTCAGCTCTGTTGCCATAGTACAACAACACTCCTCGCTGGACTACCGCCTGAATACAAATTATCATTAATTGTTTTGGAATTTTGTAAATTGCAATAAGGCGGACAAACCGGGTGGTAAATATTGAGTGTATCGTCAATGTACAAATATTGCGTAGGGGAGACTGGGTACGGAAGTGCCAGGGTACGGTAGTGACAGTCGTAATATTACCGAATTTATAAGGGATACAAGGGGGGTGTGAAGGGAAAGACGAGCTTCTTGGGTATCTGACCGTGTCTCACAATATTGCTTTGGCCGGCGCGCGGCGCTTGCGTCAACAGAGGCTCTCCTTGCTTTTTGAGAGTCAGAAGTAAGAATTTTAATTCGATTTACGTTAATGATTGTTGTTATGTATGTGCAGATACGGACATGTTTTATTTTTTTAATTATTATCTAAACTTTAGTGATTAAATAGCAGTAGTTACTTTATATTTACTTTATTTAATTTTGCCATAGTGGTCGTATTTTCGTGAAAGCGTGCTTTGGGTACGGTTGTGACTATTTTTGTGGGTACGATTGTGACAAAATTAAAATGTGTTATTTTTGCTTATAGACGCCAAGAAAACGTTTGACACAAAGTGATCGATTTATGATAAGTCAATATAAGGAAGCTTATGGAGAAATAGGAATATCAATAAGGAGAGCTGCAGAAATGCACGAAGTTAATCGAATGTCTTTGTTGCGGTTGTTTAATGTATAAACACATTCGGTGGGGTACATGGGGTATGTTGCACACAACAAAGTTCGACAACACAACTCTTGAGAGTGCACAGAGGGTAGACGTCATTATATTTGTCATAACTTTGAAGACTCCAATCTACAACAAGTTACTTTCCAAATTTAAAACAAATGGAAAACATTTAATTTTTTCCATGTTTTGGAAATTAAACTTCCTAATTTTTTTTAAATAGATTCTGATATAATTCTTAGATATTGCTAATAAAAAAGTGATTGATAGCCATTTTGGTGTTTTTTGAAACCTGTCACTATCGACCCAAGGCGCTGTCACAACCGCCCCGAGCAAGTGGTCGGTTGTGACATTTTCTTTATTTTTCTAACTTGCTCCCATGAGTTATGCATGTTACATAGAAATAAAATCTAAGTATTTATACGTTGTAAAATGTATGATTTACAATAAAAAATATAATTCGTATTGTTAACAAATACGAATACGAACAATAACGAATACGAACAAAATTATTGGCTATCAAATGAAAATTGTCACCACTGTACCCAGTCTACCCTAAATAAGATTAATTGCAGGTTATAATACAATGCAATGCTCAGGCCCGAATTCCTCTTCCCTATGAGGCGTAATCGCGGCGAAAGAGATGCCAACATATTTTATTGCATACCACGAAAACATAAAATAGAGTTGAACTAGCACAATAGGCGATCTATTCCAGACAAACTTAACTGAAGGAAGCTTATTAAAACAAGAGAAAATATGTATATAAGAGAAAAATAGATGGTAGTAAAGAATAATTTTTCCTTGAATTTGTTTCACAATAATAAAATATAATCATGTGAGTAATTTAAAATAACACAATGGAACAGCTCGTCTGAACATTATCTCACCCAAACGGGCCTCCAGCCGAGGAACCTGGATCTTTTAAGCAGGGGTCCCTCGAACCTGGCCGCGGTGCGCTGGAGTCTCTGCACCGGCCTTACACTCAGAACTTCACGCATTTCGTTGTCCCTCGCCATGTCTATTGCTAACTGACCTGGTAAAGAAATATAATAAAACAGAAACTAATAATGAAATAATAGTATTAGTAAAATGAGCATAAACCCTGTATATAAAATAATTTTACAAAGTAGTAATTGTATATACATATATAGATGCATTATTCCAGAGACTCAACTTAATAACCCTTAATTTAATTTTTAAACTTTTGTTTGATTGTTCATTTATGACAAAAATCCTAATAAAACTATATTAACGAAATTTGATGGAGTGATATTTAAATTTAGTATTGGATGCGAAATATGGTATACCTTTAAAGACGGCTAAACCTTATTAATACAGGAGCGCAAGCTAAGCGTCAAATACCAGCTAACAGTGGTGGTCCACATTATAAAGAGAGTTGTAGTATCTCATTTCTATCATTGTCACCGCCAATACATTCACCAGTCTCCCAAAAGGGCACTCACCGCTGTTGTTCTTCAGTGTGGTGTCCACCCCGTTCTGCAACAGCAGGACTGCGATCCTGGCGTGTCCTCTGTACGAAGCGCAGTGTAGACACGTGTTACCTTGCGCGTCCACGCAGTTGATGTTGGGCGGGCTTGGACTACTTAGCTGAAAAAAATCAAATAATTATTCTTTAGTTAATTTATTATGCATGTATTTACTTTTGGCGCATTGCATTGGTGCTATAAATATTAATGAATGTACATACATTACACAATATAGTATTTACCGACATATTTTACAGTATTTCGGCTAAGATTAGTTTCCAATGACTGTAATACTAAAATAGAACATAAATAGGAATAATAAACCTTCACAGGTAAATAAGATAAGGAATTTCCTTTAAAAAGCAGTTATTTATCTAACATATAAAAACACTCACCAACTCTTGTATAACTTCTACGTTTCCCTGTCTTGCGGCGTTCAGCAGCCGGAGCTCGCGCGCATGGCGCTCAGCGCGCTGAGCGGCCTCCAGCAGCCGCTGCACGTCGCGCGTCTTGCACACGTCGCACGGCGTGCGACCCTCGCCATTGAGCACATTCACGTCCGCTTTGCGATTTAGAAGAAGAATTACTAGCTCCTGTTACAGAACAGATTTTGATTATTCTCTCAACGATTGTTAAAATGAATATGTGAACTTCAAATGGCGAAGGCACCGATTGCGCGTGTTGATTTTAAAAATGCATAAAAATGTGTAGCTTAAAATCAAGGGTTCTTTAGCAATAGATCAATTTATTAATACACGATAAATATAAAAAATCCCAGACTAATATTTTACCTCATTACCAATAAACGAAGCCTTATGCAAGGCTGTGTCACCACTGTCATTCACTTCATCCACTTTGGCACCCGCCTCAAGTAATGCTTCCACTACATCCTTGTGAGCAAAGTATGTCGCCAAGTGCAAGGGTGTCCAACCTAAGTTGGTTTTGCTTTTACCTGTTAAAAATGAATACACAGACTAAACATGTTGACATGTCTGTTGACAGTAGTGAGACTGTGGATCAACACCGGAGCTTAGATCAGATGAGACAAGGTTTTTTTTTCGGCTGTATTATCATTCTGCTGTTGAAAACAGATTTTGTCTCAGAATAAGAGGGTCAAGGCTGTGAGGTTATGGTTGAGGTGGTAACCATAAGGTCATGGAATCTCTTACTTAAGAAACAATAACTACCTCAGATACAGACATTACTTATTTAAATGTTACAATGGGTTGGCTGTAGATAAAGGAACACAAATAAAAGTCTGACACAGTAAATGTTCATTTCTTGATTTATGTCTCAAGACACTATTATTTATTAAAGTATAAACTGTTTGATTCAGGCTCCTATTTACTGTGCCCTTATTTAGAGCAATGACAAATTAATGAAAACATTACCACCAGGGCTGTAAAGCAAAAGTTTAAAGCAAGATTTCTGTTCTTGATTAGATGAATGTTGACAAATACCTTAAATTAGTTTCGGACTTAGGGAATTCTAAATAGATACTTTCAATGAGTAATATGTATTAAGGCATGTTGTAAATCCCTTCAGTGAAGTATTTTCATGCTGACAGGAGAAAAAAAAAATATATTTGGGTAATGACTAAGCAATGTTGTCTCCAATATAGTCATTCTTAATTAACAAAGTGCATCCTAATACATGTATATTGAATTACAATAATTACATAGAGCATGAATAACTTCCTGCCTTTATCTTTAATACACTTCAGTGATTCATGAGGAATACTAGTTCATTTATTGTTTATTGAAAGTATATCTGGAGAATTAAATATCAATGTTATATAATATAGAGGTAGGAAAGATTTACACCTCTACTTCACCCAGGATTTATAACTCTACTCAAAGTAAGAGGTACTGTGAACGAGGATATGATGAGTCACAAACAATTATGACATATTTCTTAGTGCTTATGAGTAGGAATGGATTTGTAATTAAATACATAATTTCTTGATCATTACAACCAAAAGCATGTAAACCATTAAAATAGCTTAACTTACATTATTTTATAATTTCAATAGTTAATTAAAACTGAGCAACTGATATCAATAAGTTTGGTTACAAATTGCAGTAATATAATGATAAATTATATTGCACCTATGGGTAGTACTATTCTGATGTACCATATTGAAATATTTGAATTGAATATATATGTATAACCATTTGGAGCCTCAGTGAGTGGCAACTATACCTGATTAAGTATGAACATACATTGTCCGGTGCACCCTAGACATTGCAAATAATCCTTTCACTACAATAACTGATCATTCAAGATCAACTATAGAAGAATAAGACCATATGGTTGATACTTGATACTGTGGTTTCTTCATTCTTTAGTAAGCAGATTTTCTGAACAAATATTTCTGTGCCAAATTACTTAGATTCACTTAGTATTCATGAGATCATCAGACAAACAGTGATGAACAAAATGCAATAATTATTGAATGATTTTACGACGCAGTTCTAGAGCAAATGATAAGATTGGGTACTAATATGATTTTTACAAGCAAAAAGTAACAGAATTATTAATAGTAAATGATGTTACATTGTTTCAGCACCATTTATATGATGTAAAACCTGAGCAGTCGGTAAAAGAATTGAGATAATATTAGTAAATAGGCAAAGAGTTTAAATAAGATAATTGCAGAAAACAAACCTTTGCAGTCTATGTCTAGTGTAAGTTTTCCTTCTGACTTCGCCTCAAGCAACGCCTTGACCACTGATAGCTCGCCATGTCTCGCTGAATACAGCAACGATTCTTCAGCTTCCAAGTTTGCAGTGTCCTCGTCGTTACAAGTCATGTTTTAGAGTAAAATTGAATGCGGTTTGTACTAAAAATTAAAACAGTTTTAAAATATGTGAACTTATTAAATTTCTGGACGTCTTTATAAAACCCAATAAATCTTATGTGTACAGACTCAATATTTTTGCAATCTTACACCACCACTGTTTCAATCGTTGAGTTCATAAACACACTATAGTTGACATTTGGCATTCTGTCTGTTTTACTTCGTTACGTGACATTACTAAGTATCCGTAGACTATGTTAATGACATTGACGTATCAGATTTATCCGCACTGCCTTTCCTTAGTTTCCTTATTTACACTATGGTATTTACGCTTATAATAAGTTATTAAAGTAAATACAGTATCACGATTCTACGTACATTTGAAACTAAACATATAATTTTTTCATTTAAAATTTTACTTGACGGTAATGGGAACAATTAGATGATTAAAATGTTATCAAAAAACAATAATTAAATCATTCTGACACTGATAAAGGATGACAGTGACAGAGGTCATGTTTTGGTAAACATGTTTTATTATCATTCAGTACTGTAGTATTATTGCAAGAAGAAAATGTTAAATCGAAGTGTACTTGTATGAAAACAATTTCTTTCCGTGCTGAATAAAGTTTCTATAAAATTTAACTGAGGTTTGCCAACTCAGTTACTTAAAGTAATTTACTAGTTAAACACTTGGTCAAATAGTTATGTCAGATCTTATACAAAATCGCTGCCGTATTTGCTTAGACGCAGGATCGAATCATGTTTCTATACTCGGAGATCCAACAATATATTTACATATAAAATCATGTCTGTTTATCAATATACTATCAAACGATGACCTCCCTAAAAAAATATGTGGAGCATGTGTGACACTGCTTCGTGAATTTTATAACTTTCAATTAAACGCTAAGTGTTCTCAAGACTGGTTTGAATCTATTTTGAATGAGAGAAAAAAATCGACAGAGCTTAAGGTTCACGTCCAGCCATTGCCAGATTCTGAATACAATTCAGATTCACTGTTAGAATTTTTGAATAATACTGCTAATATTGAGGATTATTTGAACAATCTTGGCAAAGATGATATACCTTCTATTGTTAATATGTTGGATCGTACTGCTGAAGTGTCCACAGACAAAACACTAGTAAATCAAAAATCAAAACAATATAGTCCAAAAAAGAAGGAAGCAAAAGCATCATGTCTTAACATGGACATTGATGTTTTAGACTCGGACATTGAAATAGTCCAAGAGATACTCATGAAAGAAACTGAACCAAAGAAACACAATGTTAAAACTGGAGATGATAAAGTAATTTGTTTTGGATGCAAAGAATCATTTGAGAATACAAATAAACTATACCAACACTTAGGTTTTTGTGACATGGCATTAAGGACATGTACACACTGTGATATGTTGTTCGATTCAAAGGTCAAATTAAAGCAACACATTGTAACACACAATGTAGCTGCAATGACATGTAACTGTGGCACATCATTCAACAACCAAGAAGCTTTCCTTCAGCACAATAAATATTGTAACAAAGATAATGTCACATCAGTGGGCTGCATGCATAGGTGTAAACAATGCGGCAAAACATTTCAAGAATGGTTCCAGCTGTACCGACATGCTAAACAACATATTATAGCCACACAACAAAGAATCTGTGATATTTGTGGACATTCCTTCATAGGGGAAGAAGAATTGAATAATCATAAGAAAGAAAAGCATAACATACATAAAGGCTTCTTATACAAGTGATTATGAAACCTATTTTTTATTTACAAAAAAAAAACAATAACCATAATCTGAATTTCATTAGTTTCCACTTTGAATTCTATCTTGGACAGTTATATATCATCTAGTTATATATCATCTAAGGAGATATAGCCTGAAAAGAAACATGTTACATTTGGTATTTGGTATTTGTAATGAAATAGAAAAGAATTTTTCATAGCATTGGTTCATATAGAGTAAAGGAAGTGCAGAAGTATCATACTGTTAGTTAACTTTTATAATTAGTATGTTCTAGTTCTAACTTAAATAGAACTAACTTAAATGTTAGTTCTATTTAAAATTCATATGAGAATTTATGTTGGCTGTATTAGAGCCTAGTCTTTTTAGTTGTTTCGAATTTGTATTGAAGGTTCATTATAGTTATTTAAGGTATCCTTACATATAATGCATGAAAATTGATCTGTTAGCCAATAGCCATAGATGCAATTTTCAATTACCCAGGCATATAAAAAATAATAGACTTCATTATTCTGGTATCAATTGTAGATTTATTAATACAATAGTTATTAAGAAACTATAGTCATAATGTATATTCAGTTTAGTTTAACACATATTTCTAAATTTTAGGTGCAAGATATGTTCCTTGACTGGAAATAATCGAAAAGAGATCTATCAGCATATCCAAAGACACCTGGACTTACGGGAACTGTCGCGACATCTGTGTGAGCATTGTGGCAGAAGTTTCTCAACTCGCACCACCTTGTTACGTCATACACAGCAGCATACAACAATTCAAGTACACAAATGCAGCCTGTGCCAAATGACATTCACAAATGAGAATGCTCGGGACCAACATCTTTTAGAACACACAGAAATAGTTATGTGTGAGAAGTGTGGACTAAGTGTGCTTAGTAATAAATTGGGTGGTCATAGCTGTATTTAAGCAATATTTATATTTGTGATGTCATAATTTGTATTTCAGAAATTTATTTTAAGATGTTGCCAGTAATGGTGTTAGTGTATATTTCTGAATGGATGACTGTTAATGACAAATAATTTTGCAATTCAGTTAGTATTTTATATGGTTCATGTATTGGAGATTTTAAAGCTTGGTTATTGAGCTGTATCTATTATCTAGTACTGATGTAGTGTGGTCTAGTAAACACTAAATATCTGATTCTGAATTAAGTGTCAATCAGCATGTCAATAGAATACCGTACTTTCCAGAATTTCCGACAATGTGCGCGTGTTCCTGTTTTATAATATTTTGATAAATTCATTAGGAATCTAAAACACATGTTTTCATAGAGAAATACTAAAGTAATGTCGTCAATTAATAACAATACTCATTTATTCAGTTTTTTATTTAAAAAAATGTAAATCCTACATTATATCCACAAATTAATGTATATTATTATATAACTATTCATACCATAATAAATTGGCATTTTAAAAAGTGTTTAACAGAAACAAAACCATCCTCTGTGTTTAAAACTGAAGAAATCAGCAAATATGATTCTTATTCTGTAGGGCATAAGGTTGTTTAGAAGTATCAGGAACTTCATGACAGTCGGTATGCTCATGCTCTTTCGATTTTTGCGAATTCCTGAGAAAACGTAAAAAGTTGGTAGTGAATGAACAATATATTAACAGAATCTTTTATTTTTGTTCTAGCAGACAATTTAAAAATGAGCAAATATTAAAATCTTCAATTTCTTAAAGAGAGCTATTGCTATAAGGAAATTGCTATAAGTAGTTGTTAGCGCACTATGTTATTTTAATTTAGGCTGGTTATGTTTCTAAGTATCTAGGTACCTATCAGGTTTTCGTTATGAAGTGATCGAGCACATTTGTATTTATCAAAGCTGGTATTATCCTATTGTCGTACCTTCAATAATGATTCTCGCGGCCTCCTTTGCCGTTATCTCGGAGTACCAGGACGTGAAGCGATGGCACGGCGCTGGGTAGAGTCCTGTTGCCACCGTACCCAAGTATACCGACGTCGTGTTTATGTTCTTTGTCCATGTGTCCAGTCGCAATTCCTCGGTTATCGAATCCATGAGACCTGTATGTAAAGACGTTCAAATATCGAACGAAAGTTCAGATATTCGTTCTATTAGAGGTTATTACCAAGTCCGTTAGATTTGTTATCGTAACTACACACATATTTACCTCTAAGTCCATACTTGGCCGCGCAGTATGGCGCCATACCCACGCACGGCATTAGTCCGGAGCTGGAGTTAATTGCCACAATATGACCATGCCGCCGCTCGATCATATTCGGAAGGAAAGCTTGTATTACCTGCCCAACGTGAGGAGTAAATAAAACTATAGAAAATATAGCAGTGAATTACTGATATTTAAGTTTAGTATATGGCTTCCTGCTATGTTGATGTTTCAAGACATACATAACAAGACAGGCTCTTTATAATTTCTTTAATGAACATTGGAAACCTTTTGAAGCGTTCATTGCACATGCTCGTAATAATCAGTTTAGTAAATTTCCGACAGCTTCCCTGCAGAAAAATCTTCCGGTAGTGAGTCTTTGGCTTCCTTACTTTTTTATGATTGAGGTTTGTGAAAAAGTGCAATAATTATTATGAAACCTTGACGGCATACGATAGGACAGAATATGGAATAATAATTAGTATTAATCTAGGTATAGCCAGGTACCAACCTGGCTATACCTATTGCCATTTGCCATTTTGCCATTTGCTAACTTGCCATTTTTGTGAACTTTTGCCACATCAGTGAAATGTATAAATAACATTTAATATACATACTTATGTAAGTACGTACAATGCTTAAGTAAGTATTAAATTTTAAGATGTACTGGCAAGTTCACATGAATTTTGCAGCTGTTGGTAACTATATAATAGCAATAAATTAGTCATACCCAAAAATGAGCAAGCAGGTTGATCTCGATGAGTTTTGCAATGGTCTCCGAGTGCAGATTCAGCAGCGGGGCGCACGTCAGCGCGCCGGCGTTACTCACCACCATGGTAACGTCTGTTAGCTGACGACTCATGCGCGCTGACAAAGCGAACACTTGCTCCTTGATCGTCACGTCGACGGTGTATCCGTAACACTGGAATTATACGTATAAAATATGTTAGTTAAACTCGCTTTAGATTTTAGATATTGTTAAGATATGTTTATTTTTAGGTATGTTATAAGGCATTCGCAGAAATTGTTGAATATAGTGAATTCAATTAACCGATATCTATGACGACTTGCTAATAGCCGATAAAAAAGAAGCCCAGGCGAAAGTCGATTGAGTCAGCAGATACTTTTCACCTAACATGACAAAATAATTATATGCATTTGCTTAAAAAAAAATATTTATAAAGCATTACATCGCCATCTTTTTTGCGTATTTCATCAACCAAGGCGTTGTTGCGACGAGTGTCCCTATCCCAGCATACAACAGTCGCACCGAGGTCCGCGAACTGTACGGCCAACTCCCGACCTATCCCTTGTGCTGCTCCGGTTATCTAGGAAATAGTTATATTATGTTATCTTCATCTGATCTTTATCAAATAATCGAACTTGCATGAAGGGAGGGATATTTAAACAGTCAATATTTTCACTTAATAAGATTAAATATAAATAAAATTAAATAATTAAATATAATAAAATTTTAATTATGTGAAGTTTCTAACAGATTTTCCAGGAGAACAAGATGTAGTCAAGTTACACATCTTTTTCTTTTAAGAAATAATATCAATCACGCTTCACTCAATGCACGTAGCAGGAAGAAATAAGACTTCGTGCGTTGGATAAGAAATCGTGCGTTGGTACTTATTTCATCAAACTGAAATTTATTGAAAAGCTTGCCAGTAAAAATACTTGAAGTGGTTGAACGTCCACAAGAAACCATGAACTTTAAGCTGCACGAACTGAAAATGTAACCTAAGTTACATTTACGGAGTATATGTTATAGCACGAGTTAATATATAGAAGAAAAAAAACTTCCGAAATTCGGGTCTCCATATAAATTACATCCTACCAATACTGTTTCACCATACAAGCTCTTCATCGCAGGTGGTATAAGAACTCTTACAAATGCCACAGCACAAGTAGACCAGATCTTAATAATCAGAACTAAAATATCCACAGCCCAAAGAGGCGTAGCTGCTATCCCCGCACTACTCCACCATGGAAGTATCCAGACTTCTTGTAGAACTCTGAATTTTCTGGCTATAGTGCCTACCGAATGCATCAAAATATTTCTACCCATATTTGGTAAAATGTAATAAAAACACATCACCTATGACCTTTATAATACAAACGAAATGACATAACTGTGAAATGAAGTCATCGTACCCTTTGCAGCCAGTACTCATAAAATCAATTAATCAAAATGAGAAAGAATATACCATTAGACGTCAAATAAATTAATAACATTCATAAATATTGATAATCAAGTTAAACATATTCAAAACGAACTTAGTAATTTTCACAAACGAAAATGGAGAAAATGGTAAAACCGATTCAAAAGGAAAGGGAAAACAGATCAGCGGACAAGAAAGATTTAACTTTCCATGCGTATACAATAACGCCGGAGAGTGCTCATACTTCGATTTTGTTATTGGAGTCCAGTGAACCGGAAATATTATGCCAGGTAGATACTTTTTACATTGTTAACAGAATCAATGTTTTCGTCACTTCATGTCTTACAGCTTAAAACAACTAATAATATCTAAACGTCGTTTTGCTGTGAGAAAAAATGCCGCGAAACTTTTTTTCACAATGATTGTAAAAATAAATACTAAGTTCCATTCATAAGATCTGTTTTATTTGTAGACTCTCCGAGCTATAACGAAGTTCGCCGCTCAAGATATGATTAACCGTAATCTTCTATTCAACATGAATGCTATCAAATTCATCCTGCCCCACGTCGAACATGCCGAGCTGAACATTAGAAGATTTGCATTAAAGGCATTGGCGCAGCTGTGTCAAGTGCCTCGAGCCCCTGAGCAAGTATTGGCTAATCCACAAAACTTAAGGAAGATCGCTTTCATGGTGGTTAAGGTAATTTAATGGATTTGTTTGTTTAACGTGTTTCTGGTCTGGTCACTACATATTATTTGATTATTTCATCTCGTATTTTTATGTTAATCGTTTTAGTTATTTGGCTTTGATAAAACGATAAATCAAACATTTTTGTTCAAGGTTGAGGATGTATTCGTTCTTGAGTTTGCGTCATTGGTGTTATCGGAACTAACAAGAGAGCCTATTGGATGTGAACAGTTAGTATCAGCAAATATACTGAACAGCCTTTGCACCAGAATGAAAAACAGTCTTGACCCTGATGTACAGAAAAATTGCTTACTGGTAATTCTCTCCTGCCGATTGATATTTTTGATCAACATTCTTATATTACCTCTAAGTATTGATGAAGCATCTTATTACTTAAGACTAAAAGGTTACTTATGATTGAAATAGTCAAATTTTATCTTTTTATGTAGTACCTACCTATATCATATCAATGACAGAATACAGTCTTGTTTTATTTGGATATAGTGCAGTTCTCTAAATTATTATTTCAGATGAAAAGGTGTAAATAATAATTGATGTTTATGTTTTTAGACTCTCAGTAACCTGCTGGATGATCCTATTTGTGCTTCCGAAGTTACGAAAAACCAGCATTTCAGCTGGCCGTCTCTGTTAGCCCTGATGCAAAGTCATTACTTGGCAATTCAACACGCGGCGTTGAAGACGGTCGATCAACTCATTTGTCGATACAAGGACCAGACGGTCCAGAAGACCTTCCGAGCTTCCACTGGGGTTTTAGACCTATGTGATATTTTGGAGGTGAGTATTTTACAATGTTGTCCAGTTTTATCTATCTAGGTATCTATGCAACAATTTGAGAATAGCCTGAGTACCTATATCTTAAGATACCGGAATGCTAAATGCTCTAAAAGTTTTCAGATTTCTCTTCATACATAATATTTTACATAATTTTAATGCCTATTTCTTAAATTACTTGTTTGCAATATTTTTTTGTTAGCTACATAGCAATGTCCCTTTTTTAAATCTCGAATAAGTTAATTAAGAATTCGTGTGGGATTTTTTTTTGACTGTTGATTGACCAGTCCTACGAGTTCCGAGATGTTCACACGCAAGTTCTCGGAGTCCTTCGTAATTATGTGGAGACAGAAGAGAATGCTTCCCACCTTTACCAATCCGGATGTATTCTGCGGTTGCTTGCTTATCTGGAGATGGCGTTACCGGCCATGAAACCCTATTGTCTTGCTGTTCTGACGAAAATGTCCTTTACTGCTAACGGGAGAGATGTAAGTATGAAAATAATTTGCATTATTATTGTATGAGAAGTTATTAATTAAATGTAATCGATTCATTACTAAAACAAGAATACATAACATTTTGTTTAAGCGCAATTTATAAGAATTTTTTCTTTACTTTAGTTTTATAAAACAAGGCAGACAATATGGTTTTAAATATGCGGTATACTTCAGATATTGACTATAATTTTATTTAAGGTTGAATTTGGTCTGAAACGTCTTAACACACCAATTTTTATAAATCAGACTGTTTGAAAAAAAAATTCCAGGCTCTTTTTGAAACCGGAACAGACTTGGTCTTTTGCCACCAACTTCTCAGCACCAACGTGGACCTTCTGGCTGACGCAGCAATGGGCGTGGCCAACATGACTAAGCTCTTACCTTCCGCTGTCCGAATGTCTGATACTAACATTATCGAAGCTCTTTGTGGTAAGAGTAGAATAATTAATACGTTTTTTGGGGAATTTTAAAATAAATCTTATTGTCTTTAATTGTGAGGTACAAAAAAAGTAGCACTCTATTTGGTCAGCAATAAAACTTACCATTTCATATAAATACATAAGAATTGAATACTTTACCTACTTATAAAATTTATTGGCAATTGTTATTTCAAATTTGTGGGATTTTTGGTATTCGAAAGTACAAGAAAAATTACTTAACGACTTTTAATTAGCTTGCTCTTTCAAAGTTTAAAAAAAATCCAATAGTAGGTACGTAACTAATGAATTTAGCATAAGTTTTAATTTGCAGGTATTCTGAGCGATGATGCGGCGGTATGGTTCTATATCCGGATGAACGCACTGCGCGCGTTGGCTGAGCTGTGCCGGATAATCCCCAAGGCCGCCTTCAGCGTCATAGAACCCAAAACTTTCGTTTCGTTGAGGAACATTAACAAAAAATGTAACCAATGCCAAAGTTCAATTTTTACAGTCTAACGTTTATAAGTGCAGTCAAGAAGTGCGAGAGATATTGCAATTTCATATGGAATGTATTGAAAATATGATTTAATTTACATAATCTCTCGCGTAGTACCTATAAGTAAACATAACATGACATTGATGAGTTAGTTTACATAGAACGTTGGCATAAACTTATTTATTACACTTGCAGTTAAGGACAACCCGATCGAATCTCAAAGGCTCGCCGTGCAGTGTTACATCAATTTGCAGAATTATCACGAAAGCACGCGCGCTATGTTGAACGCCGAATTCATGCAGGAGTTGCTCAATATTTTACAGGTGGGTATAATGCTGCATTCAATGCAACATTATACACACCCATGTATGTTTTTGTCACTACGGAGATAAAAGTCATCATATGATTTTTTTTGAGAACTGTGAGGTGTGCCGATTTCCTCACGATGTTTTCCTTCACCGTTATAGCAAGTGATATTTAAGCTTAAAATGCACAATTTTAAGAGGTGCGCGCTAGGGTTTGAACCCGGTCTCCCGGAGTTAGAGGTCGAATTTCAAACCACTAGGCTAACTAACTGTATTAACAAGTAACTAAATGTGAAGTGAATACTGTATTCAGACGCTAACAATAATAGGCATCGATATTATATGATATATATATTTTTATTCCTATTAGGTAGTGTTAGTAAAGACTCTATGTCCTTGGAAATCTTCTTTGTAACATACCTACATATCTATAAATATAGTAAGCTAAGCTTTTAGTAAATTTTACAAATAAATATTAATTGTTTTTGTTAACTATTAGTAAAATGTCTTTATGAACACAATACATAATACATATTTTTTTTTATAATTTATAATTTATCCTATAAATATAGCATATTTATGTTCAATAATGGTAGGCCTACTTCGCAAACTTTACACCGATCTCAAATAATAACTGAGAACAAATTTATTATGCATATTAATATTCTTTGCCATTTTTTTATTTCAGCGTATCGACATTAACTTAAAGATTATGACTTGCACAGTATTATGTGGTCTCATGAAGGAGGATATTGCAAGGGATCTGTTTACAATACGGGGAGGTGAAGAGGTAAGCGGCATCTCTAACTAATTACGTAATTATTTTTATTTTTAAGTAACATAAGATGTGTTCCGGGGTGGAGACCTCGCCTTGGCCAATGTAGCGTAGGACGCCCTCCAGCTCGATGGAGTGACAGTATACGCCAAGTGGCGTACTATTGGAGAGGCCCGTGTCCAGCAGTGGATGGGAATAGAGTGATGTTGATGATGAAATGAAATTATATTATAATAAGAGAAAAATCATCAATTTGTGCTGACTGAATTATGAAGTATTGTTTTTGTACTTCTTTCAAAATTCTGTAAATTCAAGAATATATACTCTTGGAAGAACGATAATTCTGTAAAAAAAATATATTTTTGTTATTTAGGTAGTTTCAAATAATTTGAAAATCGAGCATGTCGGTCTCCGCACAGCTCTGTGCAATCTTATCTCGATGAGTGTAACTGAAGATGGCGCTGATGTCTACTTGGAACTGGGCACCATTCACTAGTACCTTGTTTAAACTACTATTATTACAAAAGGCTTTCATTTTATACTGTTATATTTTAACAAACCCTTGTCGTATGATTTCTTTAAGTAAACTTAGTTTTAGAGTAAGATTATTAGATAATTTATTAATCGTAATTTGTTATGGGTGTGGATTAAGTAAAGTGAAATGCGTTTTTTTTCCAGCATGGTTGAAAACAAGCAAGCCAGATATGTCGTGGGCGCGTGGGAGCCGGCAATAGAGGCCATTTTCAGAATGCACCCGTCCGCGAAGTTTGCTTACACTGGCCGCTTGGACATCAACGATTTTACCCATGTATATGATTACTAGATTTTTTATAATGATAATGAATATTATCACGAACGCTGTAATTTATACATATATAATAATTGATCCCAAATCAAAAATGAAAAAACACGTTAAAATAAACGACTGAGCTCTTAAAAGTGACCGCTGTTGTCGCCCTTAAGAGCTCTAAGAACTTCAAACTTTAAGTAGATTATTTTTATCTGTTTATATCGTTATAATTATATAGTTTATTGTACACGTTAACAATGTTTATCACAGGAAGGTTTTTACGTCCAAAAACGATTGGAGAAGCCCTTCCCTACGCTGCAGTCGCTGGCGCGGGCCGCGCCGCCGCACTGCGACCCCGTGTTCGTGTGCGCGTTCCTCCAGCTGCGCGATGATCCCACATCGGGACGCGACATCAGGATGCCTCGTTAAGTCTCTTGTCCAACGACAACATTAGAAGTTCCGTTTATAATATAGTCAACTTTTCTTCATTCCCTCGTGTCTTTCATCAGTAGCGGAAGTGATCAGTTCAGACGACCTCTATTATCAAAATGATAGCATTAATATATTATATGTAATTGCAACAATACCTATATGAGGTAGTAGGCAAAATGATAATTCTGATAATTATTACAAAGTAAAATGTATCTTAGTGCCTTAAGCAGATGTACTAGTTTTGCTCGACAGATCGTCCATCGGAGTCTAGACTGACGATGCAGACATCGAGTCGCTTGAGAACGACACCGTTGCACGACGATGCGGATCTTCGCGCCTATTTGCTGCGTTTGAAAGTGTGGTTCGGCGATCCGTTAGTTCATTTTTAACTATATTTATCATTTAAAGTTGAATATTGAATTATTATTATCATGTCATTGGGAGAAAAGTATTTTATTATGACAATACTTAGTACGAATTAATTAATATTTCAATAGGTCGCTGCTATTTAAATTAGTACATTGAACATTTATAAAATAATAATTATAAAATAATAATACAGTTTACATGATTACATTTCTTGCAATATGTGTACAAACATCAAGAATAACAAGTAACTAAATATTGGAGTATCAATTATTTAAATAAAGTATGAAGAAATATTTTATTTACAGTGCGAAATCAATGCAATACATTGAAATAGAGGACGCTCATTATGAAGTCAGGTAAGTTTATCTCTTCAGTATTCGTCGTACATTGTCGTGTAAGCAAAAAAAGTGTATGTAATAAACAAATAGAGCCACAACTTTGTTTGACTGCCTCGTTAGTCGTGTTGGTTGCGAGTGCGACTGCCGAACGGGAGGTCCTGGGTTCGATTCCCGGGTCGGACACTACTAAAAATTT
>DWFO01000839.1:0-17997 GCA_018246595.1 Mimoniades nurscia nurscia
ACTAAGGACACGTATGGACAAGTAAATCCGCTCCGCAATCCGCAATACGCGGTGCGCAATCACTCAGGACGCACACTGAAGTTACTTTACGTATATCCTCCTAATTTTGTCTGTTATACTCAGATACTCGCATTACACATAATTCTTATCTGTTTAATGCTCTCATTTCCATCGCTCAAATTCTGCTATGACTGTGATTGACCACTTTAAATTAGTTCAATGAAATATTTGTTATTCATACCAAAAAATAATAGTACGAGAACCTTCGACATATATTTATAAATAAAATTAGTTTTACTAATTACTTGTGTATGTATAAACTTAGTAATGATTTATAAAATAAAGTTCAATTACTTCTCTTTAATTTCTTAACTATGGTTAACGTAACATCGCGCCTATAATCCCCGAAGAGGTAGGCAGAGGAATGTAGAGACTCCCGCGTTTCACCAGTTACGTTTGCGTCCCACTATGGAATAGGTGGTGAGCCTATTGCCATACACCGGGCACATTATCCAGACTCCAAGTCACTACTAGAAAATCTAAATTAGAAAAATTTAGGAGTGCCCGACCCGGGAATCGAACCTAGGACCTCCCGATCGGCAGCCGCACTTGCAACCAACACGACCAACGAGGCTGACAAGTCCAAGACAAGACTAAACATATTCCAATGTACCTAAAATGTAACTGAATGATTTAATGTATTTTGTTCGATTATCATAACTACGTTTAAATTATACTACTCTGCCATGCATGGCAATCAGGGAAAATTTTATTCATTATTATAAACAAAATGGTTTCAATTCATTCACTCATGTGTGCGTTTTATATTGGAGAATGTTGCGTGTATGTTCATTTTATTTTATCTGATAACCAAGATAACAAATATCAATAACAAACAAAGTTTTATTGCTATTCTAGCTTTTTCTATTGTCTGTGGATTGGATGTTTGACATCTGTCTAATTTAACGTCAAAAGTTAAAACGTCTATCTATGTCAAAATCACGCTTTGCACAGTTTGCACCATTTGCAGTAATTTGCACGTGTATTTTAATTATATTACAGTGATATTTTGACACCGTATGTATATGTGATATGTGATTCTATATAATGTTGAAACCAAAACCTCTGGGAAATGATCTCCCAGGCTTCGAAGTGCCCGATAAATTAGAGAATACAGACAATGAAGCACAAAATAAGAAAAAAAAGAAGGGTACCGGTGGATTTCAGACCATGGGACTTAGTTTTCCCATTTTGAGAGGCATCACCAAAAGAGGTTACAAACAACCTACGCCGATTCAAAGGAAGGTAATTACTTTTCCATCAGATTTGCATTTTGCGGAATGACTAACATGTCTGCCCTGTCTGCTAACTTTTAACGTTATATACGGAACACACCAAATGGACATTGTCAGACACCCCTGGTTTATATACAACTTATTACGAAATAATTGGGAATAAAATGAGATTACATCAGTTGTGTTGGGATGAATGTGAAAATTTTCACAATAGTTATTTAAGACTGGTGTATGTTTATGTTCTACATTGAATTTTTTTAAGGATAAAGACTTTCAACGTTGCTTTTAACATAGACGCAGCACCTATAGCTGCTTGTCTATAACGAATTAAATAATTTTTCAAAATCGTATTTACTCAATAATTTTTTCACCATCATTATTTCTAGACTATTCCACTGGCACTTGACAACAAGGATGTTGTTGCTATGGCAAGGACAGGTTCAGGAAAGACTGCTTGCTTTGTATTGCCGATATTGGAGAAACTCTTGGCACCTACAAACAAAGCAATGGGAGGAAAGAATTTAAGGGCACTTATTCTTTCACCAACTAGGGAATTAGCACTACAGGTAAACATATTGAAAATGAGTAATAGTATATTTTTACTTTTACTTACGTACTCTCGGGTAAAAGGGAATTTCATAATCATAACATATTATGTGGCAAAAATCTATGACTCTGTTTTAAACACCTCTTATTCTGAGATCCCACATATCAAACAAGATTGAAGATGATGGTGAATTATACGGGACTGACAGCTAAACCTAATACCATTGGCTACTTCTAAGTATTCAGGAGTACACATTTGTGACTCACCTGGGGTAAACATTTTTAAATATTGAGACCAAGAGAGAAATTCCAAGTCACTACTGGAAAATTTAAATTAGAAAAATTTTGTGGTGCCTAACCTGGGAATTGAACCAAGGCCTCCCAATCGGCAGTCAGACTTGCAACCAACACAACCATTGATGCAGCTGGCTGATAAATTACTTATTTACAATAAGTGAACTCATTCATTATTATTAAACTGTTCTATAATATTTTTCCACTCACAGACTTTAAGATTTGTCCGAGAGCTAGGCAAGTTTACAGGGCTTACATCAGCTGCTATCCTCGGTGGGGAGTCTATTGAGCAACAATTTGGAGTGATGAGTGGTTCAGCACCAGACATAGTGGTTGCTACACCTGGGCGTTTCCTACATATCTGCATAGAAATGAGCTTGAAGTTGGATAATATCAGTAAGGTTCTAATGGTACTTTCTTGTACTAACTTTCATTACATATCATTTTCCAAACAAAATAACACTGCATGTTAGAGGAAAAAAGTGGTCTAATAATCATTTTCAGTCTAGATATGGAAAAGGGGTCTGTTTTTCTAAACATAATGTATTGAGAACAATGCTTCAACCACATCCTAGATGTAAATAAAATGTGGTGCGGTTGTCACATCCTAGATGTGAAATAAAATGTTTTACTTATTATTTTATTAAATATTCGTAGAAAAAGTGAGTTTTTAAATAAATACAATATTTCTTTATTAGTGTGATATTTGATTTTGTGTGCAATAAATTAAATAATTCATTTTGTTACAGAGGTTGTTGTATTTGATGAAGCGGACAGACTGTTCGAACTTGGGTTCGGTGAACAGTTACAAGAGATTGTGGCAAGATTGCCATCTAGTCGACAAACCCTGCTCTTCTCTGCAACATTACCCAAAATGCTAGTAGAGTTTGCTAGGGCTGGCCTAAGTGATCCAGTTTTGATAAGGTTGGATGTTGATTGGAAGCTACCATCTACACTTTGGCTGGGCTGGATTTATGTTAGGTCAGAGTTAAAGACAGCAGCTCTACTGTTGCTATTAGATCGAGTTATTACTCCAACTACCCCACAGGCAGTTGTATTTGCTGCCACTAAGCATCATGTTGAATATCTACATTTGGTAAGTTTGTCCATCCCACAGTGAATATTTGTTGGTTCAAAGAAATTATTAATAATTTCTTTGGACTATTAATGGATTATTATGGATGGATTATTAATTCTTAGGACTTATGTCCTAGTTATATTTTATTGCATCTGAAAATAGGGAATCTAATAAGTTTGCCAAGTATTTCAAAGATTGTAGTCTGTAATTTGATTATAGTCTTTTGTGTGAACAAATATTTAATTGTGTTAACAAATTAACTACTGAAAGGAATATGATTTTATGAAGATTTGAGAGTGAGTTCTACCTATTCCTAATGTATTTTTCTAATATTGTCTAAGTAAGTATTAGAAAGATTTGTTTGTATATTATTGCAGTTATCGTATATTAAAAAGTGATCAAATTCAATTGATTCAGTGCTTAAAAAAAAGTTTAAATATTAAATTAAATGTTCTATATGATTTCAGATATTACAAAAAGCTGGCATATCTTCTACTTATGCTTACTCAGGCTTAGATCCCTCAGCCCGAAAGATCGCTCTTGGACGATTTATAAATAAAAAGTGTTCAGTTCTCCTTGTTACCGACGTGGCTGCCAGAGGACTGGATTTGCCTGCACTGGACACCGTTATAAACTACAACTTCCCTGCTAAGCCAAAGCTTTTTGTACACAGAGTTGGTGAGTACTTATTTGAAATAATAGTTTAATATTTTCAACTTAGTGATAGTCTGTATTTCCCTGCCACGAGATCTCCAACAAGACTACTCAATGTTTCATACCCATTGTAGCTACAGGTATAAATATATGTGACTAATGAGCTGTAATCGAATAGTCTCTCAGGCTTTATAACGGTAATTCTCCAATGTACTGTATACAATGTTCAATAGGCTCGTCGTATACTCCATAGTCAGACGTAAACGTAACTGGTGAATCGTGGGAGTGTTCTACATTCCTTTGCCTCCTCCTTCGGGGGTTACAGGCGTGAGGATGTTACGTACAGTAAAGGTTCGATCGTCAAGGGGGGGTAAGGCCTGGGCAGTAGAGTCGGTAGTGCAGTGTGCGCGTGCCGTGCGCAGGACGCAGCGCGCGCGCGGGCCGCGCCGGCCGCGCGCTGTCGTTGCTGGCGGCGGACGACGTGGCGCACCTGCTGGACCTGCAGCTGTTCCTCGGCGCGCAGCTCACCGTGCCTTCGCAGGTACGCATGCAGGCAGGCAGGAAGGCATGGTGCACTGCCTTCTGAGGTATTTTCGGAGGGTTTTGATATAGGCTTGTTCAGGGAAGACCTGAAAGAACTCTCCTTCAAAACCGTAACATTAGCAACTCTTGTCGTTTTGCTCATATCGATTAACAATGGTGACTGCTTACCATCACTTTTTGGTCTGTTTGCCTGTTAAAACTTATAAAGAATGTTTCTTTATTATTCTTCTTCAATAATTGTCATTGTATAGGAACGCCACATTGTCACAAAATTTGAAATACAAGTCGTACTCATCTGTCGGTATACTCATCATTTACAATTAGCCTCTACATTACCTACTCTTTTATTGCATTAAATGAATATAGGCATCGTAATATTTCAAGTGGTCACTGTTATTGGTTAATATTTTATTTGAGAGTTGTTTAATGCTTTAACACAGAAGTTATATATTGCGCAATTAATAACAATAACTCTTGTAACATGTATTTAGATATCTTTACATACAGAATATAAACTATTGTATGGGTATACCATATTCTCGTCTCATCGATCATATAACGACATTGTAATTGTATTTTGTGGTCATAAGCGTTGATATGATTTTTTGTTTTTAAGTAGATGTTTTATTATATAACGATCCAAGTATTTCACTATGTAACTGTCAGGTAACAGAGACTGGCGACAAGTGTCCAAGCGGAGTGTGGGGCTCCATGCCAACAGGGCAGCTGGAAATGAGACACCAAGATGTTATGCAATGGGAAAAAAACTACTCGGAAATTGTAAGTGATTTTGATAATCGCTTTTTTAATCACTATATTAATATTGACTGCCTCGTTGATCGTTTTGATTGCAAGCGGGATTGCCAATCGGGGGGTTCGGCGTTCAAATCCCGGGTGGGGCACTATCAAATTTTTCAAATTAATATAAATTTTCTAATAATGGCTCGGAGTGTGGAAATGTTCTCGCTGTGTGGCAATAGGCTCACCACCTGTTCTATACTAGGACGTAACTATAACGGGTGGAACGTGGGAGTGTTCTACATTCCTCTGCCGGGGATTACAAGCGTGAAGTGACGAAGTTACGTTTTTTATTTATTATCTCTAGTGACCGTCGCAATGCTTCGTTCCAGGAGGAGGCGGCGCGCACGTGCGCGCGCGGCTGGGCGCAGTACGTGCGCTGGCGCGAGCCCGCGTCGGCGGAGGCCAACCGGCGCGCCAAGGGCGCCGCGCCGCCCGCCGCGCCGCACCCCTTCCTGCGGGACGCCGGCCCCGGGCCCGATGTCGATATGATCCAGCAGATTAAGAACTATGCTTCCAAAGGGGTAAGTGAAACTAATGTAGCTCATCTCCTGATGACGATTACTACAAATATATTATTTAAAACAAAATCAAATTTTAGTTTGAAGACAATTTTAGTAAAAAAAATCAATAAGTAGGTACTCTGGTTTTTTAATGACGTTCCATGAAGTGGTTCTAGCGACGACGCGAATATAGAGATATTTTTCTTTATAAACTTATTTTCACTTCATAGAGATAAAACCTTTAGACGCAACTATTCCTTTCCGAACAGGAATTAATTCCGCCTATAATACAACGAAAAGATGTAGTAATATTTCAAATTTATTTATTTTCAGACGATCTTAGAACTTGGCGGAAAGAACGACTCGCCGATGTATTTGGCAATGAAAGCGAAAAGACAGGTCCATGGCAAAACGGTGCAAAAGACTCGAGAGAACAAGAACTTACAAGTAAATAGATATAAATATTCACATAACTGGCATATTAAATTCCTTTTAACTCAGTGACAATTGTACTATATGACGGACCGTTTTGCAACAGCTTACACAACCAAACTTGTGCAAGTTTCAGGTTCGATTACCAAACGGGCGCATTTGAATAATGAGTTCGGTCATTTCAATAGGTCTCATTGTAAAGGCATTTATCTTTGTTCGTATTCCTATGGCCCCCAAGATAGAGGGAAATATTTCTGTGGTATCATGACTGAAGAGTTTATTATTTTTAATACAATATTTTATCCCATAAAATTATTTGTATGTAACCCATATACCCTTACTATTCCAGGCTGATGGCGTGATGGATGAAAATACGGAGATAAGCACTGATAAGAAATCGCAGAAGAAAAAGAATAAAGAAGTAGTTCGTGATGAGAATTATATACCTCATTTCGCTAGCGATCAACACACAGAAACCGGGTAACGATAGCGTACTTTATCGTAGAAGTTCATTAATTTTATATTATTAATCCAGGTCTCAAAATGAGTACCTACGCAGAGAACACCAAATACAAAATATTTATATTCTTACCTGACATGTATCTTCTCATTTAATTACGCTTTTCATGCATTCACAAATATTTAGGTATACACATGCAAATATAGAAAAGACTGTCTCTGTCTTCATACATACATGAAAAATATCATGACTTATGTATTAGGTAGCTTGTTCAATAAAAGTTAATTCGATTCAAACGACGCACAATATAGTTCGTACATACAATGTGATCACCAAGGAAAAAAAATGTGAATGACCCCGACCTTTCAACTGTCACTTTAGATGTATTGTGAAAAAAGTGTTCTATGCGTGAATATAATAATTTTTTAGCGATTTTATTGTAAATGCAAATAGTCTGTTAAAATTTTCTGAAAGGTAAACATAAACGCTAAAGTTTGACTTTTAAATTGGTTCTATTTCTTCAATTTGTTTATATCTACTACGAGTAACATTCCGTATCACTTCATATTTGCTGCCACTCTGCTAATTGTAAAATCAATGCAATTCGAGAGCTAGCTTTAATGAGGATTGCTTTAAAGCAATCGTCTGCAACGTAACGGTAAGACGAGTGCGGCGCGAGCCCAGCGCAGGGGCCGCGCCGCAGCCGGCTGCAGGCTCGCGCTGTCCGCAGCATGGCCGTGAACTTCGCGGCGGGCGCGGCGCGCGCCGAGCTGCAGCTGGCGGCCGACAGCGCGCCGGCCGCGCGCGCCGCCCGCGCCGCGCTGCGCTGGGACCGCCGCCGCAAGCGGATGGTGCACGTGGACCCGGTCCGTGCGCCCGCTCACGATTGGACACGTTATGTGGTCACCTGTGATGTAGCGCGGTCGAGACACGCTTAACACAAATTTCAGTTTTGTCCAGAAATCTTTTCAGTCTCGTGCAAAACTGACACTCGTCGATCGTTAGAGCGACGTAAAATATACTCAAATTGATAATTGGGGAAAACATTTTAAGTATTTGTTATTAATATGATAAACTCGCTCGGTCTCCCGATATGGGGCTTGGAGCCACTTGTGTGCAGAAACATTGAAACGATATGTCCCTTCCTCCAGGACGGCGGGCGTAAAATGATTCGCACGGAGAGCGGCGGGCGCGTGCCCGCGTCGTTCCGCAGCGGCCGCTTCGACGAGTGGCGGCGCCGCAACGCGCGCGACGACGACGACGCGCCGCACGCCGGCGCCGGGAAGCCGAGTTCGTTTCTTATCTCTCTAACATTGGGTTTCTCTACTGATCACAGAATGAGATGTCTAGAGGTTGATTTAGCAGTCAACCTTTTTAAACTAATAAAATAGATCGCTGAATTCATGGCATTCATGATACGAACTGCATTGCTTGTTCTCATATGAAAATATTTAGTAGACCTCCTTCGAAGGTATTCCCGAAGCGGTATTATTATCTCGGAATCGATAAAACCTTAAAAATAGGTCTTTTTCCAAGGTTTAATTTTATAAGTAACGAGCGTAAGAAAACCCTAAGTATTGGTAAATCCAGGGACCGGTCTATTTTTCTGGGTTTCATTTTTTCAAAAATATTTTGAAACAATTTGTTTACAGCCGACAAATTATTCAACTGTTTAAAAATATAAAAACAATCCTTTCACAGTATCAGAGTTCCGCCCGCACTGGGTGAAACACAACGAGCGAGTGTCCAAGAAGAAGTCCGAGGCGTCCTCGAAGGAGTTCCGAAACAAACAGCAGATTGTCAAGGAACGCCTGAAAAAGGATAAGATTAAGCAGAGACTAAAGTTTAAAACGCGAGGCAAAAAAAAGAAAAAGTAAAGAAAATAAATTGCACTATTGTAATTCTGTCTTTAATTAGTGCCTAATCTAAAATGTTTGGTATTTTGTATCAATGAGATTTTTACATTGAGACATTACATTATTCATTAATCGCCAGATCAATTGTCCAAAAAAGTTATATGTACATCACGCCAGCTCCTGTACGGGATGGGTAGAGAGCTTGGAGTAGTAAATATCTCGTAACTTTACAAACCTGCCATGCTCCTTCACTCGTCACTCTCTTCATTAAAAAAGTCACAAATATTCAACAGATTCCTGTGTATAATTTGATATTTTCGTTCATTAGGTTGCATAGATACTGAAATTAGTTAATATCAGTAGATACATGTTAATCGATCGTTATATTATCTTAAATAATAAAATGCATATAAGTCAAAGAAATAAATATTAATTGCAAGAGTTTAGCGAAAAAAAAAACTTGTGTCTGGTAGGTCCCATATCAGGTAATCAAATAAGTATTTGTATATATATACATATTTACGATTTTCTACTTTTACTGCATAACTACTGCTTACTGTATACACTACTTTCTATTACTGATTTACTTAATAGATTATGAAATTGTAATGTTACTCAAAATATCTATGCACAGGTAACAAAAATGGAAAGAAATAACAAGGCCGTCAAAAAATCATGATATATGTATATTATTTAAAAAATTAAGATAAACATTACAGTTACCGACTTACAATTATCTGTACATATTGATAAATAACACGATTAATCCATTTTAAAGAGGAATATTAATTTTGGACTTTTAATGTAATATTATACATATACCTCGGGATGGATAGAAATATTACAATAGAAATTTATTTACAATTAATGTGTTTATATAACTGTGAAAAAAATGAAAATGAAATACCAAAGTTAACATTACCGACAGCATACAAAGTACATACCATGTTAAAAGCACACAAAAGATCTTACGATTGGTCGTTTTAATATCAAAGATCGCTATGATCGTTGCTGAGGTGTAAACACTGTTTCTAGATTGTTCTAAAATTAAGAGATGATACCTTTTCTTCTCCGCCTCGCCGTATACTGTTATGGGTTGTTCTAAACAAATTTATTAAAGAATTACTTTCAACAAATGATTTTGTCACAAATGATTTTGTCCTAAGTCCATAACAGCCGAGGCATATCGTATAATAACATCACATACAAACTCACGCACAAAGCTTACATAACGCGGTAAGTATTATATATTTATGCTTTATGTACAATTGAAAGAGCTATGATTTTCTTAGAATGATTAAATTAATGAACAGAAATCGAATAGCGTTTAAATGTATTGTGGGTAGTGCATTGTATGGATTGTAGCTTCCAATTATTTAGTATACGTAAGTAATAGGTCCATACACAAGGAGTATACTGTAAGATTTATAATCCATATTCTGAAAGCTAGAGCAAAATGGATGGTAAAACTGGATAAGACTAGTTAAGAGGCGTAATTGACTAAATAATCTAAAAAAGCTTAAATTCACTGTCCACATAAGAACAAGACTGACTGCAGTAATACAAGGGTAGATCACGTCTCTATATAATATTTTAGTACGTTATATTAAATCGTGATGGAATTATTGAAGATCTTACGATGACTTCAGGTCTCGTTATGATAGACATGTTTACTTCGAATTGTTACAAAAGAATAAGATTTTAAAGCAGCATGGTTTTTCAAAATAATCTTATCTAAAAGGAATGTTATATTAATAAACTATTCACCATACTTTATAAGTCCAGTATGATGCATTCACTAATAAATTTAATGATGTTATTAATTATGACCAAAATATGTTCGTCCGTCCAATGTCTAGGCACGACTTCACTCTTATTTTGCTCGATAAATGAATAATTATGAATGAAATACTGTAATCGTTATAATTTATTTACCGGACGAGATCTAAGGTAATAGTTGTCTGTTTTGCAACACACATCAAGCAATATAGAAATGCAATGACATAAGTATCCTTTAAAGTATCAAATGGATATATTTATTATATGTAAAATACAATATTACTTGCAATATTTAAGGAACGAAATCAAAATTTGGCAACATTGTCTCATGCGTTTTTCTTGTTCACTCTCTGCACCTAACTTAACGCGATATTTTAAAGCAGTTATCATTTGGCAGAAATTTCTGACGATTATTTTACTATTGACACTATAAATAGTCCAAGGATTATGGATGTATTGCTCATAAGGCGTTTAAATTATCGCATTAATTTATTGACTATGAGCTTTGATATTACTTTCATATTTTTCGAAAAGAAATTTTATTTACCAAACATTTTTTGTAACAATTATTTATAATGAATCACAAAACAGATAGATCAAAATAAATAGCCTAACTAATATACATAGACAAAAGTAACAGGCAATAATTGTAAACTGAAATTAAATTCAAATTCGCACAAATTTTATTATAACCCAACATTCGGCATAGAAAAAAATATTCATACAACTGGAACATACAATACATACACGACTGATTAAAATGTAATTACAATTAATTTAAATATTCTATCTAGCGACATTTTAAAGTCTTTAATCAACAATCTTTTCCATGCAATACAATTCCTTCTTAAATTGGTTGGAGAAGTTTAAATTCCCTTTGAAAATCTGCTGACAATTTTTTGACAATATGCGAACAAAATGCACCATAAAACTCTGATGGGGATGTTTTTGGTAAAATATTTTGAACACGTTTTGATTTACACGCATTATTGCGTCCATTACACACATACACGTGAGCCTGCCTGCAAGTGACGTCACTAATGCTTTTTAAATCGGTTACTGTCTGATTTTTACTTTATAAAAGTGTTCATTACACGCACGCACCGCAGATAGTCAAAGGGGACTCATTTGCTGCAGTTTCGCAATTTTTATTCGTCTAATACATTTGGTGTCTTCATACCCTATCTAAAATCGATTATTGAACAATAAATTCTCCATTAAATACACAAATACAACACCTTCACCTATTCCACACAAACTCGCCACGTCACAGTCGCGGAGAGGACGTATAACAATTTTATTAAAGATTATATTACAATGTTGTCAAAATAAAGTCTTACGATACTTTATAAATATACATTTTTTTATCCACATTGTACAGCACGATGACTTTATTTTTCGACGGCGACTACGAGCCGCCAACAGCCTGGTACCGGATTCATATTAAACGACGAAACATTTACATTGGAGTAACAAATCGGAAATTCCATTTAACTAGATGTGATTATTTTATATTAAATCAACAATGTCATACGATCACACGACAGAAGTAAATAAAAGTAGCGGAACACACACATACAAAAATTCATCATTTACACACAAACAATAATTTGTTCATATACAAGAATTTAAAAACTTAAAAATTATCGGGATGAGGAACCTAAACCTAGACCACCTCTACACACGTGAAACAATCAGTCTTCTTCATTGCGAAAATTATCAATATTTCCGTTTAGTAATATTTACAAATTTGCATTCCGAAACGTTTTCACTATCGTCCAACGGAATCGATGTCGAAACTGGAATAATTCAGAGAAAACTTTTGTACCTTCGGTGGAACACAAAATCCATGATTAAATCGAAACGTGACCGATGCCTCCGTTGACCAGGGCCGGTCGAGTTGCATTGTCACACATTCGCTGCATAGGATTTTCACCCTGAATGCAATAACAATATGTTATAAATTCGCATGAACAAATTATGGACACTGATTTGTTTATGTACATCTTATGTATGGAAGTAATAACTACACAACAGAGAGTTATTATATGAACACGAAAATTGAATGACACTAAAGACACCGTTTTAAATTGTTTCTTATTGATTAATATGTTAATGTAATTGCATATTTAGATGAAAATATTTGATAATAACAAAGTTGCAATGAAACAATCTATACGTGTCGGTTATTCATAGTAATTCAGATAAATGAACACACTCATCTGGATGTATGAAATATTCAGCGAGTGTTTCACTTTTGGCATTTTTTCTTCCATTCCAACACTACATGTCTTCGGTTGGGAATTAAGAAACAATATTTCATAGTTAAAAAAGGTAATGTACAGTAAGAATGATTTACCTATGAAATCAGTATCCACAATTAAAAAACATTGGCCGGCCACGTGCGCTGCAGCAGGGGTTCGTCATACACATGATTGAACAAACTACGCTCCTAGGGACCGACAGGCGCCCGCCCGCAGCGCACCACCGGCTGCCGCCGCACGCCCCACGCAGAGGCTATCAAGGTGACATTTATTCAACCCAGTAGTGCAATAAACGAGGCTTCACCTGCTCCATTGGTTATGGCACTAATACTTTACAAAAACTATGATGTCAGCTTATGAAAGTTTCGAAATGAAGTAACACCTAACCGACACAACGTTTCAATCATCGATCGGAAAGAACTATATCGGAAGAAACTATATTTATAAATTGCAGACTGATATGCTCGAAAATAAAATGCTACATACTTTAAATTAAGTTACAGTAACATATCCATGATATACGAAGACACTTTTGACATTTTCAAACATCATAATTAAATTCAGTCCAGTTCGTTCAGCTCGCCACCGGCCCCACGAGAGCGTGAGGCGCGGCCGCCGATGCTGAACAGAATGTCTCTTTCTCGCCGGCCGGCGAGCTCCTGCCACATTTCTCAGAGCAGTATTTTATCAGTCGAACCGGTGGACCCGTGGACCGCGCGCAGCGGGCGCGCCTCACAGGATGCCGTTGGTGTAGTACTGGTAGTTGTCGTAGAGGCGCGTGGACAGCGAGTGCAGCGCGTCCTGCACCAGGCGGTCCACCAGCAGCTGCAGCTGCGGCTCCGTCTTGCCCGCGTGGAAGCGCGCGCGGAACGCGGCCACGGCGCTGCTGCTGCGCAGGCACGCCAGCTGCCCGCCTGCCAAAAACGAACGCGTCAAGCACGGCTCGCCGGCCACCGGACACGGGGAGAGTCTATCGCCGTCCGCCGGGCGCGCATCCCGACCGTGGGCCACTATTGGAACGTTTAAATTTAAAAAATCCATTTTCGTCCGACCCGAGATTTGAACCCGAGAATTCTCGATCGGCAGTCGCGCCCGCGACCGACGAGGTTGTCGTCGATGGCGTAAGTGTAAGTATATTACGCTGCGAGCCATCGACAGCTTTAAATATTCGACGGCGCCCAGTGGGTCCGGGTCGGCAAGTTACGATCGCGGCACCGCCACCGCCCGAGGCCGCACGTACCCATGCGCATGGTGTCGACGAGGTGGATGATCTGGTCGCAGTGCTTGCGCGCGGCGATGAGGCCGCGCAGGATGAGGATCTTGAAGTACGCGAACATGTCGGAGCTCTCGCCGTCCATCACCTCCACGAACTCCGCCGTGAGCTGCGCACACGCGCCCGCGCCCGTCAACATCTGTCGTATCTATCAATGCTATTAATGTATTCCCGTGCGGTCACGGGCCGATGCAATTTAATGCGACGACCGAATGCCCATAAATCTCCGAGGTGCTCGTGTTTTATTTTCAGAGATTATAAATAAATAATGGTAGTATGATATGCAATATTGAACTACTTGTACTATTTTTTACACTTATTTGCAAACGCACTCGCCATAAAGCAATACTCCGTGACTAATCTTCAAATATATAACAGTATGAAACATTATTGCGAAATAATTATCTTTAGATAAGTAATTGGATTACATAAATTCAACATTTCTATATACTTTATAACTTTCTTAAAAACATTTGTTAATAAATTAAGTTTTCCAACAGACAATTGCAAGTATTCTTCATATAAATACAAACTTTAAAAAACCCTTATAATACAATCAGGCATCTACTGTGATGAAACAGAAGGACCACTTCATCACTCATCCAACCTGAAAATCAGTAATAATAATTTACCTTAAACGGTGAACTCTCGAAACCCAAATTCTTTGGGGATATTGAGAAAATAAATCCGAAGTCAATGTGAATGATGTGGCCTTCACTATCCAGAAGAATGTTCCCGTTATGCCTGTTAAGAAAAATACATTAATGACATGACAATGTAAGTATGCTTTCAAATGCCGACATTTTGATGTGTCTTTGATATCACCAAATATAATATCTTTGTATTGTTTTATGATTGTAAAGTTAATTTAATTTATATAGCAATTATTTCTTTAAAAATCAATTATTGAGTTACTAGATTTTTAATGTAATTAAAGCGAATTACATTGAAGACCCACACTGTTGGTAAGATTTTTTGAAATTTTTTATTACCGAATTCATTACATTTTGATCTGTTGACAAAATTATTTTCGCTAACATATATGTTTATGTGCACATGCTATAATTTTCGGTAACTATAATTATTTTTAGATTTATGTTGTGATAAAGATTATACAGATTTTAATGTGCCCACATGATTACAATGGGATGTTTGTGTGTAATATCGTTGAAATGAATCCACACGTAATGTATAAGGCACTAGTGTTACGTAAATATTTAACTCTAAAAACGTGCGTCATTATCATCTTCATGATCAACCACGTTGCCTCGTTGGTCGTGTTGGTTGCAAGTGCGACTGCCGATCGGGGTGTCCAAGGTTCAATTCCCGGGTCGGGCATTATTACATTTTTCTAATTTAGCTTTTCGAGTAGAGCTCGTAGTCTGGAGATGTGTCCGATGCACGGCAATAGGCTCACCACCTATTCCATAGTGGGACGTAAACGTAACCGGTGAAACGTAGGAGCGTTCTACATTCTTCTGCCTACCTCTTCGGGGATTACAGACGTGATGTTACGTAATGATCAATCAAGGATTTAGGCTACTAGCACCGGGCCAGCGCGGGTCGGCGGCGGCACCCACGTCCTATGAACAGAGATACAGGAGACATAATAGGTATAAGACGGCGGCGCGACCTGTCCTTGAGCTGCAGCAGGTAGCTGAGCAGCGCGTAGGCGGCGGCGGAGCGCACGAAGTTGGCCTGCGCGCGCAGGAAGCCCTCGCTGGAGGGCGCGCCGTGCTCCAGCGCCAGCCACGCGCGCAGCCCGCGCCCCGACTGCCGCTTGATCTGGTGCAGCGACACCGAGTTCAGCACCTGCGCAGCCACGCGTTACTACTGAGCCGCCCCGCCGCAGAGGCGCCGGCGCCGGCCGCGTCGCACTCACCGGCTGGATGAGGCCGCACTCCTTGTCCAGGCACAGGATCTCGTACGGCCGCAGCCTCAGCGGCACCCGTTCCAGGTCCCACACGGCCTGCAACCGCCGCAGCAGCTGGGCGGCGAGCATCTCCTGCCGCAGGTCGTCCCCCACTTTCACTATGCAACCCAGTAGCCTCCAGCCGGCTAGGTACCCGTAAGGGGACGACTCTCTCATTCGCGCCAATTTGCTCTCCCACGACTCCTGCAATGTTAAGTACAATATATAATTAATATTGATTCACTAGTCGATATTTTAATGTTGTGTAGCTGTAATGTCGGTAAACTTATTCAGCATAACTCGAAACTCCGAGTTATGCGCTAGTGCATGCATACTAACGAATAGTATAACTAGCAGAAATTAACTAAGCACCTCGTTATGACGACGGAGGAGCGAGATATTGACACGTCCAAGACGAGAGCGTTGGATATCAGTCAGTCCGAAAGTGGAGTAGAGAAGGCATTCCTCGCAATTAGTAAAATAATTAGTGCGTGTCGTGTGTGACGATGTGTGAGGGAGGAGACCTTGAGCGCCAGCGCGGAGGGGTCGGCGGGGTCGTGGCGGAAGGCGTTGGACGGCGGCGCGGCCGTGGCGTCGGCCAGGCGGCGGCGCACGTCGCCCGCGCCCACGGCCAGCGACTCGCGCGAGCCGCACGACGACGTGGACTGCGCCGACGCCGCCGACACGGCCGACAGCGCCGACACCTGCGCGGGGACGGGCGCTCTCGTCACTACACACGATATCGCGACCGTCGCGCCGCTGCGTGCGATCGATCCCGGTCACGATCACTCCGCCACGACGCGTCATACGTTAATTCGTTATCAAAAGAACTATTCAGCTCGCAATACGATAGAACAAGTAGCTAGCTTATAACTGAAAGTGGGCATTGCCCACACTATCAGAAACGAAGCTATAAAGTGACAACCGTAGTGTGATTCGATTAAACGATATCGAAGAATCAATTGAAGGTTGAATAAATGTCGAACAATTAATGCACTATAACATGTACCCCTACAAACAACAGGAAATAATTAACACCAATTAAATTTTATTAAAACCATTGGCGCCAAAACACTTACGAGACTATTACGAAGTTCACAAAAGTACCTATAGTATTGATATTTACAACTCTATATTGTTTATAACAAATGACATTTTTTATTTCGCTTCGCTTATCTGTACGTGTTAATACTCGTTTTGAAATAAAATAGCTTCACTACAAAACATTAACAGAATAGATATGAATACAAGTAGTGTCACAACGTATGGACACGGGTCTTCATAGAAACTGAACGGATAATGCTTTGTCCTACTTACTGCGGAGTTATTCTTGTAAGGAACATCTATTATTATGTAAATCTATGATGATTCCAATATGACAATATTAAGTTAGAATTTTATGATCGCTATTAATGTTTAATGTTAATGATTAGAATACATATGTGAAGTAGCGAGTGGGTCACCTGCGAGAGGCAGTCGGGCGCGGGCGGGCGCGGCGCGTAGTGCGCGCTGAGCTCGTCGTCGTCGTGGCTCCAGCAGTCGCCCGCGTCCGCGTCGTCCAGCGGCGAGTACAGCGACAGCGCCGGCCCCTCGGGCACCAGGTTCTCCTCGCTCTTGGTGTGCCGGATGGGCGGCGAGTGCGGCGCCGGCGGCGCGGGCGGCAGCAGGCGCGGCGGCAGCGGCTCGTGCCCGTCCGTCTCCAGCACCTCCACGTACATTATGTACGGCGCCTGCCAATCATTACACACCACACACTCACACACGGTTTCATCATTATATACATGTGCAGACCAATTTAGTTCTATTCAATTATGTATCAATATTGAGTAAGAAACGAAGAGGCAACTGAGAATGACAATTACGAAATGCGAAAACGTTTTCTTAATTAACTCAGATAGGGCTATAATTTAAGTAAATTTTATTATATCATTGTGAAATAAAGGTGAAAAAGTAACCGTTTTTATGTCATGAAATATGTGATAGCATAATTCCGGTTACGGTAAGCCGCGTGCAAGGTTGGTGACAAGTGTGGAGTAAATATATCACGCAACAATAAAATTATTACAATTTGTACATTTCCTATGTAGATATTGCAAAAAATACTCTGTCCGCGCAAATGTTGAATTCTTACCTCTTTCTCTGTCAATACTATGGACATATCACATTAAAGGCATTGCATCCATGAGCTCTTTGGCTCTTGGAATGTTTTATAGAAAATATAACCAGCCAATTAGGTACCTTGTCTTTGCTGTTGAGCACGGCGGCGGCGAACGGCGGTATCCGCAGAACATAGTGGGGTTTCTGATGAAG
>DWFO01000840.1:0-17996 GCA_018246595.1 Mimoniades nurscia nurscia
TTGTAGTGTTCGACCCGGGAATCGAACCCGGGACCTCCCGATCGGCAGTCGCACTTGCAACAAACACGACCAACGAGACAGTCTATTCCTTATCATACATATTCATAATACTTGGCAGTGTTAGGTTCTACGTGAGTTTTGAATATTTGAATGTAATCTTTATCTTATATATGTATAATATATGGACGTAAGTACATTGCTACTACAAACTTAACGCTCCACATAATATTGTAAAATATACTTTTTATTTCATATAAGGATTTTTGAAATAATAGTGTACACTCTACAGCGTCTTAAACGATGCAACGATAACTGTTTTAGCGCTAAATCCATTCGCTTTGATCATTCTTGGCAATTCATGTTTTTTTCTCATTATGTGTATACAGTTTGAAGGTTACTAAAAACGTTAACGCAACATAACGCATGTAATCCCCGAAGAGGTAGGCAGAGGGATACTACACTCTCTTTGTAGTCAGTTGTCATTGCTTTAAAATAACTCAAACATTTTACGTACACTATTTTGATCTTTATTTTTTATTTAGGAATATCTGGATTTTATATTTTCTTTACTCAAAATTTTGCGTACAAAATTTTTTCTTTTTGATTGGAAATATCTCGATTTTAAACTGTTACTTTATAGATATTAAGTTCACTGAAAATATTTAAGCTCGAATTCATTATAGTATTATATGGATATATTTGTAGATTGATTTAAAATCACTACTTGTTTCATTCCTACTTTGCTTTATGTACGTACCTACCTACTTTATTTTCTGCCCAAAGATTATTGGTAAAAATAGCTTTTTAGGCCCACTATTGCGTGTCAATATTGGATTTATTTTCTTTAAATTTTATTTGTTTGGAAAGATGAGCAGAGTAAAGTAAATTGTTCATTAATGTTTGATTTATTTGTTACAATTGTACGGCTCAAGTTCACTTCTAAAAGATTTTCCCTCTATGCATTTGCTAGATACGTCACAAGCTAGTAACGGTATGAGATATCAGGAAAAATACTCATGCAATCCGAATAAGATCAGCAAATGGCATTACGTTACACGCCTCCGCCGTTACGCGAACGCTTCTTATTCCTGTCACGCGTCCGTCTACGGTTCATATCTCCGACATTAATGCGTTTTCCATGCCCTCAGCAATTTAACCACGAATACGTTAACGGCGGTCTCGATAATTCGCCCCTTTTCCGTTGGGAGATTTTCGTTCATTATTGGATTTTCTCTCGCTACTTCCACCAAGTATTGAAGTCTGGGGAAAACTTCAATTTTAATTTCTTTTCTTTACATTAAACTCTAAGCTTTTTGAGTATGATGCTGAAGTGGTAGTCATGAAGACTAGAAAAGGTTCTTGTTAGAAATTTGTTAAAATTATAAACAACTTAAGTATAGAAAATTGCAAAACTCTCCGATCACAGAATGATATAAATAATATAATATAAAATAAAGTTTACTTTCTCTTTATAGAATATTTATAAATATATAATATAATATAAAATAAAATTTACTTTCCCTTTCGAATTTGTATTTTCTATAATTTTGTTATTCTAAATTCCTGTTAGTTTCTATTCTTGAAATTGTCAGCCCTGTGACCTTTATAAATCATATTCTACTATTAATCTTTTATAGCAATTATAAATGAATTGTAAAAAAACATTCTGCATAGCCTTTCGTAGTTTTCAAGTTATTTGTACAGTCAAAAAGTGCCCAAATTATAATAGAATTATTTTCATAATAAGAACATTATTATAGTTTACCAGTTAGTATTAGATTAACTAAATAATTTTTATCAAAAGGTTATGGAACTTATGGTTGTGAAAGATATCTTTCCAATCACTACTGGAAAGATATCTTTGTCTCACTAGACATAAATGGGTTCGAACATTGTTACCTAAGGGGATTTTCGATAATGTAGTCATTAAAAGACGTTCGTTCATTATTAGATTGAAGTCGCTCGAACATTCCATACACTTATGCGAATCAATCTTCTTTTACAGAAATTGAATCAGTTCAGTAATACTCCAGATACGTACGAATCCTTTGCGGAATGAAATTACGATAAAACTTATAAGAATGTCATCAGACCTAATACATCTATTTCTTGTCTCAAGCTCACGATAAAGTTCGTCGTTATGATAAATGGTATGACTTTTAAAATGTTTAAATGCGGTTACATTGCTAGGCAGGTAGATAATTTAAAGAAAAGAAACAAAAAAAATATTCACTGGTAACCTGTAATATAATATTGGTCTTTATCCAAATGGTATGTCACAGAAACTATGCTAGCAAGAAGAGTGTAGCGGTCGAGGCTCAACTAGCATACCACGGTCTTGCATCATCCTATTGCAGAGTGGGGTCTGTATTGTTACCAAACGATGGACACTTTGCAATAAAACATTTATTCACCACGTTCAATTCTTCATTGTTACGGTGTTTATTCATTGTTTATCTACTTCTATGCATTTCAAAATAAACGAATATGTGAATACAAAACAAACATAAAAAGGTCTATATTTTAATACGAAACCTAGATGACTTAATTTTGGGCTAGCGGAGAGCAGGCTACGTTTTTGGATTTACTCAAAGGAGCCATTTATTATTTCCATCCAGTGATTAAAAAATATCGATATGGTACCGTATAATTTACTATTCAGCTGCAAATGATTTTCTATGGCCGACACTTCCTCGATTGTTCGAAATGTGTTTGTTTCCATTTGCACCCTTGGCACGTCTTATTTATAATTGTTGATTTTTATGATCGAGGCAAATTGTAACGACTTAAATTGTCTGATAATATGTTGGTATTTACGTACATGTAATGTACTTAGGATATGTTGTCTATGTTTCCGATAGTTAATTATTGTTGTGCTATTGCTCCTGTGTAATTCAAGAAACATATACATATATTTACATTTAGATTTAACTCTTGACTAGCAAATAAATAACTGAAATCTAAATATTTTCTACATCACTTTTAAGTATACGAAGAGCAGAGATGAACCACGTCATTTTTTGATTCCTCTGTTCTTTTTTATTATTTGTTTGCAGTTCTAAATTTCATCTTGAAACCATATTAAAATCGGGCCTCCGAATTCATTTACTCAAAATCTCAAGAAATATATGTTTGGAGCGGAAGGCGGCAACCGTTCCGAGTATTTATGACGCTGTAATAATATATCTAGGGCGATATAAATCGTGGTCGCACTCGCGTTTCCCTTCCCCGTCCCCCCGCCCCTCGCGTCTCGCAGTGCGTAATGCTGTTTTTACATTCTTCTCATCAAATTAAGAGTCGAGCCCCGTAGAATATACGACGTAACAATCTCACTAAACATCACGTTTTTGCGAGAGCTTGGACGGAAAATCTCTTATTATTTTCCTAGGAATCGTTCTTTTTTATTTTCAGTTTCATACAAAAGCACGGGACAATGAAGTCGAATGGTCGCTTTTGTGCTGAGACAATGGCATAAAAACGTGGAATCGGTAAAGAGAATGCGGACTCATTGGGAGAAATTCAATTAATTTGATTAAGATTTGTTGCTCATAATGGTGATGCTTTTTGCTGTAAATTACTTTGATAGGCATTGAGGGAGATTAATAAGTTATGTATATTTAGCTCAAGGTACATAGATTATTTTCAATGTGTTATCTGCGTTTGAATGTTCTCACCATTATAGTTTCACTGTGAGAGGTTGGCAAGATTGAGGAGTTCAAGAAGTTCAGCGTAATCTTTGTTATATGAAATTGTACTTACGAGTATTCGAGTGAAGGGACGCCAAGAAAGGACTTAGTACGCGGGTATCTTTTATGTCAATTTTGTCAATTCCCTGTCGGTATCTATTATTCACGATTCGTACAACCTGGAATTTTTCAAAACACGAGTGAATAAGCACTACCTAGACAAGCTGCATCTCGCTTTCCATCAGGTGTGATAGCAGTCAAACGCGAGCCTATCGCTGATTGGAAAAAAGACAAAATGAAGATGAATATTTACTGTTTGAACTTATCATTAGGTTCATGTAAAAAAGAGATGACTATTATTTTGGAATTGGTTCTTTTATCTGCAGGTTGGCATGCCGGAAATTACTGAGGTAAGTAAATACAAACATGGAGAATTCTTAGATGCGCCTCCCTCAATATTTTATTCTGGAGTGTTATAGCTTTTGACGATTGACTTAGAAAAAAACACAAAGAAGCACTTTATATTGTTTGTGTATACGTAATAATAAACTATCTTCCTTTAACGATATTTTAGTGTTTTACATTATACGATATACAAGCAGTGATATACTAGTGATTTGAAATTCGACCTTTCACTCTGGGAGTCAGGGTTCGAATCCTAACACGCACCTTTTTACAAAATGTGCGTTTTAAATTTAAATATCATTTGCTATAAAGGAGAAACAAAGGAAACATTGCGAGCAAACCTACACAGCTTAGAGTTCTAAAACAAAATGTTCCCTAAGGCGTGTAAAGTCTGCCAACCCGCACTTGGCCAACGTGGCATACTAATGGCCTTAATCCTCTCATTCTGAAAGGAGATCGATGTTCCAACAGTGGAACGATAACAGAGTCGGAAGAAGACGGAGAAGTTACATATACGATAAATTTGTGATAAATACGGATTCAAAAAGTGATATATTATTGGTTCACCTTTGTTCACCGTTCGATGACATAGCACTAGCAATTGCTCGCGAATAAAATGACTTAAATGTATCGTAGTATACAAAAAAAGGAGAATGGCACACCAATGGTATCAGTTTGTCGTTACGCATAATCGGTAATTATAAGAACCAATTAAATCAAGACGAACAGCTGCCGAGAACGAATTTATCAAGAATATTCACGTTACATAAATATTAATTACGTGTACGCTACATGTCTGTTATATACAGAGAGAGTGGATATCAAGTTCCCACTCTCTATCTACAGTTCCTAGAATTACTACATCTGTAGTTACATATTCAAATGGAATCGTCGAAGCTGGTAGCGGTAATGTAATATACAGTAGTGTACTTGGAATTCGGGGTACGATATTAAACTTTCCCGCTTCCATCAGGATGTTCCAAAGTTTGCACGATAATTTTCGTGCACTGCGGTGTATAATGCGATTGTGACAGTGTTATTCGGTGCACCCGCGTTTTGAACATCTTAGTGATGTTGAACTATTCACTTAAAGTGAGTCGGTAAACACAAAAATCTTGAAAATAAATTTTCTAATTTTTTGTTTTCACATATGGTTTCACATAATGTCAAAATATATCAAACCCCAATGTTTGATATATTTTGACATTATCTTAATAATTATAGACACGACTATAATTAATTGTAATTTATAATCTTAATATATTAATGGTGACATATTGTGTACAATTCAATTTTTCATGAATTGCTAATTATACAACTAACATTTACTCAAGTACTCAAGGTATTTTAACGTACGTAGAAGTGATATACGAGTACAGTTGACAAATGTAGTGTTAAATTGTATGGCGTGATATTTTCTTTATGATTCCAGCTGAAGTTTTGATGTTCACTAAATTGATAAAGCAAGGATTGGCAGAGACTACACGTGGTAGATTACATTTTGGGTGATTGTAAGGTTATCAGGTTTTCTTGCGATGTTTCCGCTTCACCGTCTAACCAATGTATTTTTATTCGATGGAGATAAATATGTCTGTACATTTACGGATGACTGAATATTCAATGTTATGACGCATAATTTTTGTAAAGATATAAGCGCCTGATTTCAAACCCAGGTCACTAGAATTTTTGAATTCTAAACAGCTAAATTGTTACGACTTATTTATTAATATTACATATGGTCATATTAGGTAAAAACTATTGCTTTAGGCTCACCCCTATTTTGTAGTAGGACGTATAAAAGAACGTAAATCGTAGGAGTGTACTATTCTGCCTACCCTTTCCGGATAATACAGGCGTGATGTTACGTTAAATTAAGAACTATTGCAAACGATTCCACAGTAGATTAATAATATTCATGATTTATTATTAATGCACGCCTAAGTCGCAACCTTATAATATTTATGTGGCAAAGACTGGTGCCGTAACAGATGCCCAAATCGTAAAATGAATCGTAAAAGCTAACTGGTCCCGTAATCCCGTGATGGCGGTTCGCCAAATGAGCAATCGCTTCCCTTTAGCCTCCGGATATACCCTCTTCTGCAGCTGAGCGATTTTAAAAAGTACGGCGGATTTATTTGCAAGACGAAATATTATAGAAATATACACAGTACAAATAAAGGAACAGAAATGGAATTACAGATTATGGGCAAAAACTCCATATGAAAGTGTATAAGGGTCTTTATTAGGGAAAAGTTATGTCCAAAAGCGGGCTGAGATAAGCTTATGATGTGATAAGTACAGAATAGTGTTTGTATGAAATATTATTATTATATTGTAAGATGGTTCGTGGTTGCAGCTTCGAGATTGTTCGAGTGGTTGGAAGCGATCGAGACGACCTGTGTTCAAATTCCAGCTGGCCTACTGCTGGCTTTTTCTAAGTTAGATTTTCTCATAACATTTTTAGTACTGGCTCAAAGTCTGAAGAAGAAGAAGAAGAAACTTAAGTGTGCAATTGGCTTTAACAAATAATATCAAACGTATTACTTGATGTACAGCATGTTGAATATTTACTGCATATCATTTGACTATTTAAATATGTATAGGTATGTCATGGAAGCGTTGAAGATATGTAAAGAGAGAAATAAGGAGAAGCCAAAGGGCAGCAAGGCCTAATATATTTTGTCTCTACGTTGTGCAATGTTTACTGATTCATTATTAATTCCGCCAGCAAGGTTGACTTGACCAAGTAAAGCTTCGTATCCGTGTCTTTGCAATACACGTGGGTTGGGTAGTTGACGTTGTTCACAATGAACTCTGCAAACATACGGAATTTTGTAATTTTGTTTTGTTTTATTTATTTAAATGTGGACGAAGCACGACATATTTGTAAGAATACAGATATTTGGCACTCTGTGCTTTCTGCCTACTATGTATATATGTATGATGTTTTGTTTTATTTTATATAATAATAATTTTTGTAATAATTTGTAAGTGAAAATGTGTGTGTAAGTTGCGTGTGTTTATACTTGTGTCTGTGTGCGTTTGTGTGAATGTGTCTACTTGTAAGTACAGTCCTTAGTCAAGCTCAATTTCACTAAAAATTTCATGGCGGTGCGTAAATATTATGACCGTAATTACGAAGGAGTGAACGTAACTGCGAATGCAGTTAATATTCAAAGTAGATATGCATTAAAAGAGTTAAGTAATACTACAGTAGTTAAGTAAAAGTATTAAGCAATAATAGCTAACCATTAAACTTTCGTCATTGATAATCTAAACTTTCATTTAATTTTATGGCTTTGAATGGAACGTAATATAATGCTAGTCCCTAAAATGCGTAAGAATAAAAATCAACGAGTACCTATAAAGGTAATGTCGCATCGCCGCAATAATTCCAGCAGCTGTCTTCCGGTATCGGGAACCGATAAGAGCGCCACTCTGCTATCTCTCCAAACTCACGTGCAATTGTGAAATTTCCATGTACAAAAGTGTGCACACTTACCGAGCTGCGGCTAACATTAGGTTTTTACACGCGGATTGCATAACAACATGGCAGGATAGTAATTATGCTCTCTTGTTACACGACTTTCGTCTTGCTTGTTATTTTAAAATAAGTGTTTATGTTAAATTAAACGTAATTTAAATCAGTAATGCACTTTGTTTATTATTACTTTGATTATAACGTCATCACACAACATCCCTTAGGGGTAGTAGGTTGACCCCAACGCACGTCTATCTGGAAATTAATGGCATGGAACTCTTAACGTACAAAATCATTAAGAACGTTCTGCCACAGAAATTGTTACTACGTCTATCAATTATATCAAGCCATGTCTACCAACTATGTATATCAAAGCATTATGTCAATTCTGTAAATTCATATCAAACCCTCCATTACGCACGAGGAGTTTGTTATGAATGTACTCGTATTTATATTGACATAAGATTCGAACGGATAAAAATTTCAAATATCAACGTAGGATTCTCAAAGACATGGAGAATGAGATTTGGAAACGCTGACAAATGACGTAATTCGTGGGGCGGGCGCAATAGAGACCTGAGTGAACTCATCAAAAACTCACAGCGTATTATCGTCTATAAAAATTGATCTCATCTGATTGTGAATAATCGTCCATCCCGGGTAGGTTATCGTTCTTCCCGAGTTAGATTTCCTTTTAATAAATTGCTATATTTGTAGGTACTATATTGAAGACTATTTACATACTTTTGTCGGTGGATAATTTTGGAAAATTTAATTGAAAATAAATGAATGTAGATTGATGATATGACGTAAATAAGATTATTTAATTGTTCTTGAAAAATGTATATAATGTTTTTAGTATTAAGCGTTTTAGGTCAAGCCAAGCGTCGTAATATCTAGATACTCTTATAACGTGACGTTACTAATGTTCCTATACTCTTATTACCGACTCTAAGAATATGTCGCTTTTTTGATACTATATAAAGAAAGAAAGTAAAAAACTTTGAGAACATCTACTCGTACCTTAAATAAGATCAACGTTTTATTTACCGTAGGTACTCACTTCTTAAGGATAAATTGTAGTCTCATTTGTCTGGGTATGTGTATATTATGTATTTCTTGTTGAACTGGAATTCAACACATTTTATATTTTAAAAGTGGTTTAACTGTTTTCATGCAGCTATTTGAATTTTGAATTGAGAACGTTTCGACTGTGAAACAGATGCGAAACTACATATATTTATTAAGTTTCGTCTTGGCGTCCCAAAAAGGCGGGAATGGGAACAAATATAATTGATTGCCTACCACTACCTTTGGTATAAAAAATGGATGGTCTAGAACAGGGGTGTCATACTCAAAAGCTAACTTGGGCCGTAAAAACAAAATCAATGTTCATAGAAACAAATATTTCTATTCTGACTATTACATTGTAATAAACAAACGTAATATATGTCAAGCTAAATTATTGTTCACGTCCTGATACTTGACACCCCTTCTCTGATAATATCTTTGCTATTTAGGAAGAAATTTTATTGGTCGAGACTAATTTTAAAATTCACCCAAAGTTATTAATACAGTTAGTTATTAATACCCAAAGTTATTAATACAGAGCGTTATTAATACAGTTTCGGACAGGAGATTTATTTCTATTATTAATAACAGAAAATTATTGCTCGCACTGATAAGTACTTCCAAACACGGACATAATTTCGCGTCTGCTGCTTGCTTGCCTTTTTACGGGAAATAATTTTATTACTGATCCGCATTACAACAGCAAATAAATCAATGGTCAATCAATGTGCATCAGGTCAATCAATGAGTAATCATGGTCGCGTTGGTTGCAAGTGCGACACAGCCGAACGGTAGGTAATGGGTTCGATTCCCGGGTCAGGCACCACTAAATTTTCTAATTTAGATATTTAGTGCCTCGGAGTCTGGATATGTGCCCGGTATATGGCGACCGTGGCTATATGGCTCACCACCTATTCAATAGTGAGACGTAAACGTAACTGGTGAAACATGGGAGTGTTCTACATTCCTCTGCCTACCTGACAGGCTTGATGTTACGTTATATGCTGGTTTCGTTTCTAATTTACATTTCTATTTTATTTTTACTTTGCTTTATTGGGCAGCAAAAATGTTCATCTCCGGCTGCATGCGGCCCGCGAGACAAGAGTTTTACACCCCTGGTGTATAATATAATGAATGAGTAAGCTTGAACAGTATTACGAACTCATAAAATAGCTCTCCTAAGTCATTAATATCGTACAAGCTGTTATATCAATCAACGATTTGTAGAAACTTATTAATCTGTTAATTTTTCATCCATCATTACATAACATCATGTCTGTATTTCAGGGTCAACAGAAAGGTGTAATACATTCCCGCGTTGAGCCTATTGAGCCTATTGTCATACCATATTAATATTCCCATTACAGTGTTAGCTAAGTGTAAGCTAACAATGTCCATGATAATGATCAATAAAAGTATTGACGTCTTAAAATGATAATTATTCACAAAGTTGCTATATCGGAGCAACCGCTGGCGGTTCGCTGGGATTCTTAGCAAATTAGTTGCGGTCTTCGTTATTTGAGGATTACATTTAATTCTCGGGGCGGAGCAGACGCCGCAATGATTATAAATCGCTTATCAAAGAATTTCGGCTGAAGTTTGCGTAGCGATATTGGAAAACTTTCCGAACACTTGCAATACGCGACTATTTTAACCATCAATCTCCAAAATTCTTTATTACGTTTAATGTGTGTTTAAACTTATTGGGCTATTTAATAATAAAAGTCGCAACGTTTCGATTATATTCTATTTAAATAGACTTTCCATAGTGTCTATAAATGGAATTGTATAGGATTTTTAAGTTATAGAAATATTCAGTCGTTTTGTGTAAAGAGAGTAGTAAAGGGGTAAGGGGGGGTCACGAGTGACCGAATTCGCTAAATGGCCTATACAACCTCTCTCGAATAGGACCGTAGAAGTAGGGTTGTTGGAGTACATTCTGTATTGTAACATTAAGTGGCCAGCGGGGCTCATAGACGTTAGTCATTTGTAACTAATTTCGAAAGTTCCAGAAGTTGTTGACATTTAATAAGCATTAGTTACATTTTACTATTGAGACTGTCACGCGACTTTGTCCATCGTCTACATTCGCTGTTTCGCAACAATGTATACATTGCTGATTAGCGGCATAAATTGAATTTATACTTACTTTCCGATTTGCTAAAGTGAATTCATCCTGCTTATACAAAGGCGTATACATTCACAGATAAAAACACAAATTTATATGTATGTAAAGGAAACGAATGATTTTTTCCGTAACAAAATATTATGTAGTATCTATTCGCTCGTCCTTTCTAATTTTTCACATCAAAAGGAGAATATTTGTGGATAAATAAGCAAGCGAATAGGAATAAGAAAGACGATTATGCCCCAATGATGTTGGTAATGCAAATAGAGTTGAGAGGCGCGGCTTCAATCTCGGCTCGACAAATACGACATTCGTTTGAATTGTTGTCTGCGACGGAACTGGGTCTCTGTGTGCAAATAGTTCAGAGGTGACAAATACATTGTAATTTTTATGTTTCAGATGTTGCAAAAATGTTGCAACTTATCTGAATATGAAGCGTGTTTGAAGGACGTTTGTAATACGTTTGTAATACGTTTGTAATGTCTGTTGTGTCTTCTACGTTACGAGTCTGAGTTTAATGTACGCTGTTTGAAATAGGATTATCATCAAGTTCTTTACCGTTTCATACGGGCCTTCGCCACGTTGTAAGTACGTATTATTATTCCGATATAATTATAATGGCATAGCTATTGACTTTTTGTACGAGCGTCATATGACTTTTTGAAGCGGAAACTTTCCAATCAAAATTTTGTAGGAAATTTTAAAGTTTTCCTAATTGTTGCTTTAGTTAGACAATATTAGTTAGTTACTTTATATGTTGGACGCCTTGATAATATAATCTCATTATAGTACTATAATAGAATCGGCTCCTATCGTTCCTTCGCAAGAACATCTTGCATCTAAACACCTACCAGCTTTCCATATCAAGTAGAATTGAAATTATGTTTGCTTATAAAGCATACAATTGAAGCTTAGGAGGAGAACTTCAATCTATACAGATTCAATAACACAATTCCAGAACGGGTTCAGTATCCTAGAGTCCGTTTGGATTTCGTATCCACTTGCATTGGCGATATATTTCAGTATCCCGCTCGTATTTTATCTATCAACCCCGAAGCATCTGCTCTCACGACGTACGATATCCCTCTTTATATCTCGGATAGATTTTATGTGGGGCAGAGACGGATATCGGAATTTGTATGGTAATGCTACTATATTCCGTGCACTCTATCAACCATATGATACTGAAGGAATTGAGCACCGCTGCCACTCTCCGAATATGTGAAACGTTTGAGATGGATGTTGTATTTTTCTGGAATGTTCTTTTTCGTTTTATGTATATCTTGCACTACTGTTGAAGTAATACCGTGTGAAAAGTAGTATGTTATTTATCGCTTTCGATTATAATATAGATAAGAAGACATGACATTATTTACTATTTTATAACTGAGATATCGGAGGGCGCGATTGCCGAGCGAGAAGTCCTGGGTTCAGATCCCGGGTAGGGCAGTACTGAATTTTTCTAAATTAGATTTTTTCATAGTGTGATGTAGTGTGAGGTATTCTACCAAAGTTGTAACCTGTATAAATTTTTCCCCTTTATAAATTTTTTTAATTTTTATCATCACAATTTTACAGGCTATATTTATATAAGCCGGTCTCAGCATGATCAAAACTGAACAGTATTTTTAATCCAATAAAACATTGACGTTATTTTTCGCAATGACTTATTATCTTTTTTATTGATAAATCTATTGGCGTAAAACGAATACTAAATGTTAAGTAAAGCTTACCACCCTATATCAGTGAAAACTGCATCCACATCGCTTCAGCCTTTTCTGAGATTAGCGTGCACGAGCGTACAGACTAACAGACAAAAATTCAACAAATCATCGTTTTGGGTTATATTGTGATAATAAAGATCTACTTAATAGTGATTTTATTATAATAAAATATATCTTATATTTACGTATATTTAAGATTATTAGTTTTATTACTCTTAAAGATTATAAGATAAATTAAATAACCAGAGTCCAGACATTTAATGTTCACATATTTACGAGTACGTAAGGCTAGTTACTAGATTTAATGTTTCTAGGTTTTAAAAAAACTTGAGAGAGCGAGGTAAATGAAAAGGGACATCCGAAAATAGATGTTACTAGACACAAAGGAATATTATAAGCGAGATGATTACTTATTTATCATTTAGGTACTTATACGAGGCGTTGGCTGAAATACGCCCACGTACTAACCAAGGGCGGGGTGCGGTCAGAAGTAAAATGAACTTTACAGTAACGAAATATGAATTTCACATTAGATTTGTCTCAGTTGAATTGGCATAACATACTTATTTCGGAATACGTCGGCAAGTACAACGACCCGTGTTTACATTTAGTCACCCTGGTCATATGAATACCTCCAGTGGAGCCGGTGAAGTAAATAAAGATGCCTACATGATTTCGTGTAAAACAAATTAACCATTAATTTCGTACCTTTTAAGTAACTTAAGTAATAGAATATGTCATTAGTGTCCAAAGTATTTCCAGATTATAATTAAGTATTGCAATTGAATGATAGTGAAACATCGACAAATGATGGTTTTTGCTTATCGTTCTATTGTCTAGTATCTTCTATCCTCACCTTCATTTGGTCTAATTAATAGTGTAACTGCGTAATAATAGCTCAAAGCTTTTTTCCGATACTGGCATCGTGATAAACAAATGATGGAATAAATTGCGTTCCTTGTACCAACAATTATATTAGTTTTTGCATTATTACACCATTCAATTACTCTCAGTCAGTGATATTTTTTTGTAGTGTCTATAAATATATATCAAAATAAATATAAGATATTGTTTTTGGAGTTAAGTATGCGCCAAGGACATCCTCTATCCATCACCCAGGGTTGACTAGGAGAGAATGCCACTAGGCATTAAGTACGCCCTTGTATACTTAAGGTAAACTTAAGGTAACTTATTAGCTTAAGGTGCTGTAAAAGTGTAAATAAATAAATAAATGAATAATTAATCGCCGAGGAGGAAGGCAAACGAGTGTAGTACACTCTCACGTTTCATCAGTTACTTTAAACGTTTCATCATGAACTACGCGGTGAATATATTGTTATACACCGAGCACAAATTCAGACTTCGAGGCACTTTTAGAAATTTTTAAGTTAGAGACACCCGCTAGTACCTACTCGAGCCAGGTTTCGAACACAGGACTTCTCGAGCAGCAGTTCCGCTTGGCCAACAACCAACGAGCAGTTAAAATGCTTGAAATTCCTGTGGTGATTCTTTTAATTGTCCGATAATACAGTTGTTAGTCTGACTGCTGCGCTGGGGGTTGTGAGTTTTATTCCCAGCCAGAATCAATATTTGTGTGATGAGCACACGTACATATTTATTTTATGTGTGGATGTAAAAAATATTTATAGATATATTTATATGGGTATATGTAGCTTATCAACCGTCTGTTTATCATAACAGAAGCTCTCTTTTTGTTAAGTATGAGATAATATTAGTGGAGATCTTTCAACATATTTATTCAATTTCCTAAACATACTCATCACCATTTTAACCTTGTTCCAAAAAAAAACAAACATTCCCATTGTAACATCGACCCTTCGCCGTAACAGCTCGTATTCTCAAGGAATCTTAAGAATCGTGGATGTCGAGAGTTCAATTTGTGGTCGGAATAACGAATCCCAAAAAGATATACAAGGTAACAAATTGCCAATAAAAAGCTAACAAAATGCTGTGGGTAAGCATTTCGGTCAAAGCTGTAAATCCGTAGGCGGGGGCAATAAATCCGGGCAAAAATATCGAAAGCCGTGTAATACAGTTAGACTCAGATTGTGTCCGGATGAGGGCCACGGGGAGCCATGTTGGATTCGCTTCAGGCATGTAAATGCAGACTACGTAATATTGCGTCTTAACTTAAATGTAATCAATGAATACATGTCCTCGACTTCGCAGCAGTTAAGCATGAAACCTAATAAATGTAAATTTTAGTTTTAATAAGTTAGAAACCAAAACCTCGATAATTATGGAAGTAAGTAAAGTTTATAAGAATCAGTATAAAGTCTGCCTAGTTGGTCGTGTTGGTTACAAGTGCGACTGCCGAATGGGAGGTCCTGTGTCCGATTCTCGGGTCGGGCACTACTAAATTTTCTAATTTAGATTTTATAGTAGTGGCGCGGAGGCTGGGTATGTGCTCGGTATATCGCAATAGGCTTACCACCTATTTCATTGTGGGACGTAAATGTACCTGGTGAAACGTGGGAGTGTTCTACATTCCTCTGCCTCTTCGGGGATTACAGGCGTGATGTTACAGTATAAAATATTTGCTATATGACACGACTTAAACAAGTTGAGTGAATCAACTGAAACTTAAGGAACACTATAAGTTACTTTTATCGATAACGACTGTTGTGAAGTTTTCAAAAGCGTTCGTACTCGGGAAAAATATGAATCGATTATTGTTTTTTCCGGTTATGATAACTTGTCAAAATAAACAGATTCATTGGTCGTTTGTTATATTTCTAGAATCACACAAGACAGTCTGTGACTACCTCGTTGATCTTGCCGTTCTGTGTTAACAAAAAGCGCGCCAAAGTTTAACTTCGAAAAACTTTTTAATTAGTACCGACTTCAGTAATCTTTGCGACGATATTTATAAGACTTAGAGTACTAGAATCTATGCAAATAAAATTGGATTATAGTAAATACAGTTATACCTGTGTTTAATAAATAACAACTTTTTTATTATTTTTTTTCTTCTTTTTTAATAAATGACAAATACTTTCAAGACACGCGATACCCTTACATTATGACAACCTCACATTTCTTACATTATGTTTTAATTATTTCACATACTCTAAAAAGTTACGTTTAGCTATACATTTGTGTCCATTTAAATTTACTCCAAACTGCAGTTAAAGCTTAAAAAAGTGAAGTCAAATTTACTGAAATATATTCAAACATTAAACAGAAAAAACTTTCTGTTTGCGCAATGTGGCCAGTTAAAACGACTGACTAATTTGGGGGCTTGTGTACAACTGAGCGATTTGAAAGTTCAGTTTAGTTCAATTATACATACTAAAAACACGATATAGTGTCAACAAAGTCCTGTCGGAGACGGTGGTGCTTCCATCTGGACGATAGTATTGCCAATTAGGCGACTAAGTTGCCATTCGTGATGAATAACATTGTGTCAATACACACATTAAAGGAAACTTAAGTGCGTATGCTATTTCTGTTTAAACTGAGTATCACATAAAACAGGGAATCCTGGAAAGGGAAAAACCCGCGAGGCCCGAACTATTTTTTCCCCATGCGACCGCCTCACCGCGGAGTAAGAGGCGACAGTCACGTATGTAACATATATGTATGGTACGTATCACATACATGACGCTGTGGTTCACTAATGTCGACATTATTGTATAGTCAGTAAACGTTTACGATGCCGCAGGTATATTTACCCTTTTCGTTACTGTTATTCTGACCTAAATCTTGAGCAATATCTCACAACGGCACGGTACTTATACTTTCGATTCGATTTGAGAGCAAAAACATTGATATATGGATATTGATAATCGTATCTCTTAATATTATTACTATACTGTAAGTGTTATATTAGCAGTAAAACTAACTTAATGTGGAAGTAAATATTGTTATTTCAAAATATACATGGAAAGAATAATAAAAAGAATGTAAGATTAATGATCATTATTTCATCAAAGCAGATAAACGATGCGAATGTATCTTGAGCAAATACGTGCTGGAGTGCTGAAGACTGACGAAGTACATCAGATCTTTAGGGTTAGAGATATTTCACATTCGGTGCACTAAGTTTTTGTTGTATTCTCGATTGTTTGATGTAAAAATGTTTCAATAATAAATTATGACGATTACTTAATTGCATGTATATTTTATCGCGTGTTAAATTACTGGCGATGAATCGTATTAAATGTGTTACGATATTAAACAATATCACTGTAGTTGCGTACCAAGCAATGGGGATAATATGCGTGAAATGCTTTCGAAATATCTTGATTGTACTCGTATTGCGCATTAAATGAATGTCTTACATCATTTTTGGATATCCTGCTGCACCAGGTTAATACATTCGCGTCATATGTGCGAGTAGTGTCGTAGATATCTATAAGTGTTGAAGCTAATTAAAGTTTACATCAGTCGGGCATGTAAAGGTTTTACGCATATTATTATGAAAATGTTTCAAATTTTTCAGTTAATTCACCGTTGGATCACCATTTATAATGACATTAAATTTATAATTTTAATCGCTCGCCTGCTAAAGTTTTAATATTTTTATGCTTCAAATTGCTCGGTATTCGTTTTAATTTGAACCGTAAAGTAATTATGTCCTACGTTTTTATAATTCCCCGCCGAGACCTCGCCGAGAGTTTATTAGGTCATTTTATTATGAAGTAAATCGTCATTTTTTGACGCCGTTCATGTCGTGTTATGAGAAATAAGCATGTCGGAGCAATTAACTTGTATTTATTTTAAATGAGTAAAGGGTACAAGTTTCCAGGTTTTTTTTAATATTCCAAATATTATTTTCATATAATTTTATTAGTACTTAATTCAAAAAATCTTAGTGCGCACACAAAGCGGTGCCTTTAATGTCGTAATCTAAAGCAATGTTATAAATGCGGGAACAAAGCTGTCAGTGTGTTACATTTACAATTTTAAATTCGTTTAATAGAGTGCAATTTTTATAAGAGATAGCCTGGTTATAATTACATTGTTAAATAAATTGTTATGTTAGAAAAATTAACAGTACATTATTTGATTTACTATTTCTTAATTACGTAACATCCCGTCTGTAACGAACGAAGAGGTAGGCAGTGGAATGTAGTACACTCCCTCGTTTCACCAGTTACGTTTACGTTACAGTTACGTTCATTCTGGAATAGGTGGTGAGCCTATTGCCACATACCGGGCATATATCCAGGCTGCGAGCAACTACTGAAAAACCTAAATTAGAAAAATTCAACAGTGCCCTGACCGTGATTCGAACCCAAGACCGCTGGATCGGCAGTTGCGTTTGCAACCAACACGACCAAAGACGTAGATTAATAGAAATAAGTAAAGTTGAAAAGACTAAGACATATACATAAATATGATCATAAATTGAAGTTAAATATTTAAAATACATCAGAACTATACTCTCCGAACAGGAATAGGAATGTTATAGTACATTCCTATTCCTGTTATTATAGACATAGTGGATTGAGGGAGTATACTCCCTCAATCCACTA